>ML810665.1:221379-280143 GCA_009831015.1 Picea engelmannii
CACGGTTTCATAATTTGCATATGATAGAAATACTCATATGTTGATTTATTAGTGACAAAACACATCATATAGAAACTCAGTAGAAATAGTGTATTTTGTTTAAAAAAACATTTTATAGTCACGATGCCCATATAGTAGGCAAAAATAACCTATGTTTAAAAAAATTGCTAGATACAAAGAATAATTCTGGCCACAGGGCAGAAAAAAAGCTAGAAAGAAATCTGGCCACAGGGTAGAAAAAAGTTGATTAGTCTCTATGCCCATATCGTAGGTAAAAACACTTCATAGTCATTATGCCCATATCGTAAACAAAAATAACCCATGTTTAAAAAAAAATGTCAAAAACAAAGAATTTTGGCCACAATCATATCGTAGGTAAAAACACTTCATAGTCACTATGCCCATATCGTATGCAAAAATAACCCATGTTTAAAAAGATTGCCAAAATAACCCATGCTTAAAAAAGATTGCCAGATACAAAGAATTCTGGCACAAATAGAAAAAAAGCTAGAAAGAAATCTGGCCTCAGGGCAGAAAAAAAAGCTGATTAATCGTTATCCATATCGTACGTAAAAACACTTCATAGTTACTAGAAAAAATAACCCATGTTTAACAAAAAGCCAGATACAAAGAATTCTGGCCACAAGTAGAAAAAAAGCTAGAAAGAAATCTGGACACAGGCACCAAAAAAAGTTGATTAGTCGCTATGCCCATATCATATGTAAAAATAACCTCTGTGTTTTTCAAAGAAATTTCCAGAGAAATAATTATGCCCATATCGTATGCAAAAATAACCCATGTTTAAAAAAAATTGCCAAATATAAAGAATTCTGGCCACAAGTAGAAAAAAAGCTAGAAAGAAATCTGGCCTCAGGGCAGAAAAAAAAACTGATTAGTGGTTATGCCAATATCGTACGTAAAAACACTTCATAGTCACTAGAAAAAATAACCCATGTTTAAAAAAAAATGCCAGATACAAAGAATTCTAAGAATTCTGGCCCAAGTAGAAAAAAACCTAGAAAAAAATCTTGACACAGGCAGAAAAAAAAAAGCTGATTAGTTGCTATGCCCATATCATAGGTAAAAATAACCTCTGTATTTTTCAAAGAAAATGCCAGAGAGAGAATTCTTGGCATCAAGTAGAAACACTAGTTTGTTTAAAGAAAACATTGATTGTCTGACGATCAATCATCAAGTCCTAGTTACCGAGTGCAAGCCTCATAAGTGATGATTGATGCTATGCGATTCATTTCGTTGGTTTCAATCCCACTTATTCACCCCTGTGAGCATCACCCGATGCAATGAGTGCTAAGTGGACTATTCAAATCATGAGAATTATTGGTCTGTTGCGACTAATACTCATGGATATGGGTCATAGATTCATGACTTACACTACGCAGTTAATCCCCAAAATAATATCTAATATCTTGCACTGCGGAAGCCCTTATATGCTTAAATAATAAGAGTGAAGGGAGATCTTACTGGGTAGTTCATAAGGCACAATACTTGCTAAGGTTTTGCAAATTGGGTAGCAAGCTAAGTGGGCTTGATTGTGGGGAAAACTCCACAGTTAAGCGTGCTTGAGCCAGAGGCGTCTTGGGATGGGTGACCACCTAGGAAGTCCTGGTTACCGGGTGCAAGCCCCGTAAATGATGATTGATGCTACGTGATTCATTTCGTTGGTTTCAATCTTACTTCTTCACCCCTGTGAACATCACCCGATGCAATGAGTGCTAAGTGGACTATTCAAATCATGAGAATTATTGGTCAGTTGCAACTAATACTCATGGATATGGGTCATAGATTCATGACTTACACTACGCAGTTAATCCCGAAAATAATATCTAATATCTTGCACTGCGGAAGCCCCTATATGCTTAGTTAATATTAATATTAGTGATTAGAGTAAATGTGTTGATTAAGATTATTGAAACTTAGGTTAAATATTACTCTAGGTTATTGGGTTATAATAATTAATCTACGTTGTGTTCAAATATATTAATTAGTTTTCAAATCTCTAAAGACTTAAGGAGGTAAGCTACAATAATTAGTGAGTACGTTGTAGGGCTAGCAAGGTAATTGAGATAGTAGGAAACCAGTAGGAAGTCACCAAGCTTAAAGGATTTTGATCCTGATCCTTGGCCACTTACCTTATAGGAGTAAGTCTGTTTACATACAAGTATAAATAACTTATGCCTAACCCTATGTTTGCAAGTATAAGTTTGAGTAAAACGTTGATGAAGATTCAATTATTCAACCATATTTTGGTTAGATGACCATATTTTGGTTGGATTAAGATTCAATTATTCAAGATGGTTAGGACTCGGGGAAATCGAGGCCAAGGGGCATTGTCACAAGGACCACCATTGCCTAAATTGCCTCTCATTTTGTGCTCCTGAGAGGCTATTAATAAGGCATTAAAGGGACACTAGTCAGCGGAGGTCGAAGTGGAACCCCCACCTTTTGGAGTGGGTAACCCTGAAGCGTCGAGGGACTCAAGGGGAGGGCCTCCACCAGGGGACATCACTAGGGAATTGCAGAAAATAAAACTCCCAGAGTTTGTTGGGGGTCGTGCAAGTGAACGTGCAGAGGTATGGTTGGAAGGAATGACAAGATGTTTCGTTTTAAGAGACTATGCTTCCACATCGAAGGTGAAGATAATGATCTTTTAGTTGAGGGACAATGCCTTGAACTCGTGGGGTAATTTGGAGAGGCAGTTGAACCTTACTCCAGACACCATCTCGTGGAATATTTTTGAGGAGAGGTTTCAGAGGAAATATTTGCCTGCTTACTACGAGGAACAACATGTAGAAGCATTTCATGCCCTAATTCAGAAAAACAAGACCATGAAAGAGTACGAGATTAGGTTCATGGAGTTAGTAAAACATGTCTCGTACATGGATACCGATCAACGACAAGAAGAACGTTTTGTGTACAGGTTAAACACTAAGATAAGGGCCATGGTGCGGATGTGGAAACCATCGTCAGTAGCTAAAGCAGTTGAAAATGCTCGCTATGCAGAGGAGCATATGAGCTTAAACAGAGGTATGAGATCAATCATCCCACAACATCTTGGATTTGTGGGGAAGGCCCCTAGGACTTTCTCCAGGGGAGGAAGCTCTAGGCCACCTCCTTATGGAAATAGAGTCGCACCTAGAGCAGTTACAACATGTATTTCAATGGCAGCGAGTGAAACATCCCACTCATTGCCAATGATGCAAGCATGTCCACAACCTTCTCAGGGAGAAGCAAGTAGGTGCAGGGGCTCCAGGGGAAGGAACTCATTTCATAGGCCTTCACAGCGAAGCATCATGTCCACAACCTTCTCAGGGAGAAGCAAGTAGGTGCAGGGGCTCCAGGGGAAGGAACTCATTTCAGAGGCCTTCACAGCGAAGCACCCAGGTTCCACCCTGTGTTACTTGTTGGGGGTGTGAAGGACTTCATTACCAACTTGATTGTCCAGAGTCACAAGTAGGATTTGTTCATAGAGAAGGGAAGGCCTCGATGGGAAGAGCGAGTAGTAGCCACCAGATTTATGTAGCAGTTAATAAAAGTCAGGAAGAGCATCAATCCATTGTGGTGGAGTCGTCAGTTATGCTAAATCATGTTAATGTTAAAAATTTATTTGATTCTGGTGCTATAGACATTTTCATTTCACCTTGTGCATTAGAAAAGTGTGGGTTGGAAACCTACGAGCATGATGACTTTAAACAAGTCGAGATGGCTTCGGGGGAAAAACAAGTAGTAGGTCCTACCGTCGATAATTGTCTAGTAGACCTAGGAGTGTGTACTACTAGGTTGAAGGTGTACATCACTGCTCAAGGGACGTATGACCTAATCATTGGGATGGACTGGTTAGAATCCCATCGAGCTATGGTAGATTGTTTCACGAAGAGGGTGCTTTGTGTTGACGATGAAGGAAGGTCAGTAGATATCCACGGTGTACAGAAGAAGGTGTCTCTATGCTTTATCTCGACCATGAAAGTTAAACGTTGCATTATGAAAGGTTGTCGATTATATGTAGTGGAAGCAGTCAATGAAGGGAAATGACCCTCCATGGAGCATTATCCAGTATTGTCGGAGTTTGAGGATGTTTTTCCAAAATATTTTCCAGGGTTACCTCTTGAGAGGGAGCTTGATTTTACCATTGAGCTAAAACCCGGTGCAGAGCCAATTTCCAAGAAACCGTATAGGATGACGGCGCCAAAACTTTGTGAGTTGCAGATGTAGTTGAAGGAACTACTTGACTTAGGCATAATAAGGCCTAGTGTCTCACCTTGGGGTGCACCGGTAATTTTTTCAAGAAGAAGGATGGTTCCTGACGACTATGTATAGATTACAGGGAATTGAACCATGCTACAGTGAAAAATAGGTACCCAATGCCACAGATAGATGATATCTTTGATAAGATGAAAGGAGCAACATTTTTCTCAAAAATTGATCTGCGACCAAGGTATTACCAGTTAAGGATTAAGGAAGCTGATATTCCTAAAACTGCCTTTCGAACTCGATTTGGGCATTATGAGTTCGTTGTAGTACCTTTTGGTTTGACCAATGCACCAACAGTATTCATGAGCCTCATGAATGGTGTATTCTGAAAGTACTTAGACCACTTTTTACAGGTCTTTCTGGATGATATACTCATCTATTACAAGAACGAAAGAGAACATGAGGAACACTTGGGAGTGGTGTTGTCATGCCTTAGAAAAAAAAAAATGTATGGAAAGTTGTAGAAGTATTTTTTCTTCCAGAAAGAGATTCACTATTTAAGTCATATCATTTATGGTGAAGGAATATCTGTGGACTCGGAAAAGGTGAAGGCCATTATGGAATGGCCAGTGCCGAAAAATGCTCATGAGGTGAGAATCTTCATGGGGCTAGCTGGTTATTATCAGAGGTTTGTGGAAGAGTTATCTAATATAGTGAAATCCATCACCACCTTGCAACACAAGGGAGTCAGGTATGAATGGACAGAGGAATGTGATATTGCATTCATCAAGATTAATAGGTTACTAACCAATGCACCAATTCTATGAGTGCAGGATATGGAAAAATACTTCACAGTCTGCACAAATGCCTCGAAGAAAGGATTGGGGGTCGTGCTAATGCAAGATGGGGGAGTGATAACGTATGCATCAAGAAATTTGAAGCAACATGAGGATATTTATGCTACTCATGATTTAGAGTTGGCAGTGGTAATGATAGCTCTGAAGCTTTGGAGGCATTATCTAGTGGGGCAAAGCTTTGAGCTCAAAACAGATCATGAAAGCTTAAAGCATCTCTTCACTCGAAGGGATCTCAATGCTAGGCAGAGGTGATGGAGTAAGTTTATGAGTGAGTACGATTTTGGAATTTCGTACATCAAGGGAAAGGAGAATGTGGTTGTGGATGCCCTGAGAAGGAGACCATGTATCTTCTCCTTGGTGCCCTTAAATGTTAATCTGAGGGAGCGAGTGTTGGGGAAACTTCTTGGAGATAGTTGGTATTTAAAGGTTACTTCAACCCTCTAGAGTGAGAGGCAGTTGAACCCAGGTATGAAGGATATAGCCTTGAAGCAAATGGATTGTTAAGATATCAGGGAAGGATGTACATCCCCTAGGGTGGGGATATTCGAAGCATCATACTCAAGGAATCCCATAGAGCACTTTAATGTGTGCATCCGGGTGTGAAGAAAATGTATGCAGACATGAATAAGCTTTTCTTCTGGTTAGGCTTGAAGCGTGATGTAGTCCATTTCGCCGCCAAGTTCCTTGAGTGTCAACAAGTGAAGGTTGATCATCACCACCCGACATGCCTCCTACAACCGTATGATGTTCCTATGTCCAAGTGGGAAGTCATTTCTATGGATTTCGTTGTGGGATTTCCACTCATATCACTGAAGCACAATTCTATTCTTGTGATAGTTGATAAGTTGATCAAGAATGCTCATTTTATTTCAGTTAGAGACACTTATGATTTCACTGATGTGGCATGCATGTTTATAAGTGAAGTCATTTGTCTGCATGGTTTACCCAAGAAGATCATTTCAGATAGGGACTGCTGATCCACATCTAGGTTTTTGACAAGTTTGCAGTCAATGTTGGGAACTCAATTGAACTTAAGAACAACATATCATCCCGAAACAGATGGGAAAACTGAGAGAGTAAATCAGGTTATGGAAGACATGCTTAGGATGTATGTTATGGATAATCAAACCCATTGAGAGAAGTACCTACCTTTGGTAGAGTTCGCCTAAAATAACAATTTTCATAGCTCCATTGGAATGCCACCTTATGAAGCTCTGTATGGAAGGCCATACAGGACACCATTGAGTTGGGAAAGGTTAGAAGACCAAGTGACAATCTATCTAGAATGGATTTAAGAGATGGAGGAACAAGTGATTCATATTAGGCAATGACTAAAGGAAGCACATGGTAGACAGAAAAGTTATGTTGATTCACATAGGACTGACCAAAGTTATAAAGTGGGAGATCAAATTTTCATTCGTATCAAGCCTAATAAGAGAACCATTCGGTTCAGGAAGGGGACAAAGTTGTTGCCTCAATTTATAGGACCGTTCAAAATCCAAGAGAGAATTGGACCTCTTTCCTATCGTCTCGTACTTCCATCCCACTTGCTTAAAATTCATAATGTTTTTCATGTATCTGTTCTACGTCATTATGTTGTCGACGAATCTCACAAACTGAATTGGAAGGAATTGGAGGTCTCGGACACGGGAACCATCATGGTTGAATCGTTACACATATTGGATCATAGGGTCCGACAACTCAAGAATCGTTTGGTAGACCAAGTTAAGGTGATGAAGGAGCATCGTCAAAAATCCTACATGGAGAGACAGCTCAACGCCTTAACGCGTCGTTGAATCATTTTAGAATATTAACCGCTAGTGTTTCCTGCAAATATTTTTGATATGATCGAAAACTAAAGATGATCAAACACTTGGGAGCCGAGTGATCATGAATGATATGGGAGTTTCACTCCTAGTATTGAATGTAATAGAAATTAAGTAGCAGTTAGCTTTCTAGAGTAGACGAGTAGTCAGGGGGAACCCTAAGAACCCTTTGAAATAAATAGAGGTTTTGTATACCTGAATGAGGCTGCTGCAAGTTAGTAGGAGATTGTTGTGATTTAGTTGTTGTTGAGTTTACAATTTTTTTTTATCATAGTTGTAGCCATTTACTTTTGAGTGAATATAACAGAGGAAAATTGATCCAATGCATGGTGTTGCTACTGTTTACAATTCCATGTTATTTTGTTTTCATGAATGAATGAGTTGTGTTGTTGAGTATATGAAATTGTGGAGTGTTTAGATAAGTTCATTTTCTCTCTCCATTGAGTTCATGCAAGGTGTGCATATAGTCCACAAGGAGTGCATTGACAGAGTCAGTTTCGACTCAGAAGATTAGGAGAGATAACGTGAAACTTCCATTTGCAAGGAGTGCAAAGTGACTGCTACAAGGCATGCACGATCGCCATAAGAATCTAATTATTGCGTAAGAATCTGTTGCAAGGAGTGCACAGATACGAAATTCGTCTAAGTGTCGAAGTAACCCTCTAAGGAGTCAAAGGTTTCAAAGGAGAAATCTCAGGAAAGATAGTGGGAGAAATCTCCAAGGGAGTGAATCTCTGAAGGTTTCACAAGTCACCAGCTAAGATCCATAACTCTGGAACAAAAGTACTTTGAGAGTTTTGTGGAAAAGGAGAAAGTGGAATCGCCGAAGAGAGGCCCGTCATTCGGTTTGGAGGAGAAACTATTCGGGAGGAGAACTTGTTCGACGTTTCGACGTCGGAAGACACAAGGAGTTGTGTCGTGTAGATGACCAACAAAAATCACTGAAGCCGAAAGGATTGATCTGGATCGTCTGTTCGATCGAAGTCTATGGGACGTCGATCTGAGACTTCGAGGAAAAATCACTTCGAGGATTTCAGTTGAGAACTGAAACTCTCGAAACCTAAAGTCCGAAGTGAATTTGGACCGCCAGATCCAGAGGGACATGTGGCGACAAATTAGGAACTTCAGATAAAATAACTCTAGAGAAGTTGAGAGTCGAGATCTCTGGAACCCGAAGGTCCGAAGTGAATCATAGCTGTCTGATTTAGGAGGACACGCGACATAAATCCGTGGACTCTGGGTAAAGACTAAAGTAAACTTTAGCCGTTCGATTCAGGAGGACACACGGCAGAAATATGTGCACTTCGAGGGAAGGTGAAAGTTTAAAATTGAGTTTTCCGAAGTCCGAAGACCTAAGAAATCGCAGTCGTCGATCTGCAGAAGACAAGTGTCAATAGATCACGAGCTTTAGATAAAATCATTTCAGAAAAGTTGAGAGTTGATATTTCCAAAGTCCAAAGTCCCGAAGCGGCTAGGGTCATTGATTTGAGGAGGACATGTGTCAACAGATCTTCCATTTCATAACATAGCCATTGTGGAGAAAGCAGGAGTTGAGAGTTGAAACTCCCGAAGCCCGAAAGGTGAAATCAATCACGACTGTTGATTTGAAAGGGGCACGCATCAATACATCGCGAAGATCTAGGAGGGCGTGATCCAAAGAGAAGGAAGGAAAGGAGGCATATCTGAACCATTGATCAGGAGGCTCCACCCAAGATCGCGAGATCGACGGTCATGTAGGATTGTGGGGACAAAAAGTGCTCGAACTTTAACAATTTGAGAGCGGGCCGCAATCGAAACCACGGTATTACAAAAGGGATGCGTGGAAATTGGTAGTGAATTGCGGGGATAAATGTGGGTTGATCCCAAACCACTCTCGAGTACGCCCACAATCGTGTGTGGACATAGCCCGAGGTCACATAGGGGAAAGGGCTAACGGAGGAGGAGCTAGCGCATGAACCCTGATAGTTCAACAACACGAAGGGAGAGGTTGCGGGTGTCATAGAACCTGCACCAAAAGACTGAAAGGGCCTGAGTTTAATTACAAGAGAGACCATTAAGGTTTCAGAGAGCCGATTCGGATTTGAGAATCGAAGATTCTTTACCAGGAGGTCGAGCATCCCCGAGGAGAGAAGGGGGGTCTGCATCAAGTGGTATCAGAGCCTGAAATTATCTTCATGAAACGAAGAAGAGCTCGAAGGTGTACTCCGTGTGTGAGAGAAAATCAACAAAATGCCATCGAGGAGACGCGTGGAGCCACCTTTAGCCAATCGCGTTGTGGAAAGAGAAATGAGAGAGCTTCGTGCAAGATTAGAGGCGATGGAGGCAGCACAGAGGAGGGAACCTGATACTGGGGACATCAGTGATGCAGATAGTGAAGAAGTAGAAGTCGAAGAAGATGCAGGGGAAAATGTTGTCGAGGAATGATTGCTGAGAGCAGTTGTTAGATTGGGAGCTAGATCCAAGATAGAGATCCCAATGTATGAAGGAAATTTGGATGATGAAGTGTTGTTGGATTGGATAATATCCATGGACAAATATTTAGACTATGACGATGTTGTTGAGGAGAAAAAGGTGAGAGATGTTGTCACTAGGCTAAAAGGACATGAAAAACTATGGTGGGATGAACTGTAGGCTGAGAGGAGAAGCAAAGGAAAACAAAAGATAAAGAATTAGGACAAAATGGTAGCCAAGATAAAGGCTAAATTCATGCCCAATGATTATTAGATAAATCTGTTTAGGAAGTTTCATAACTTGAGACAGAAGGGTATGACATTTAAGGAGTACACGAAGGAGTTCTACAAGCTAAATATCAAGACTGGACATAGAGAGAAGGATGAAGAAAAGGTTTCCAGGTATATAAATGGCCGAAGATATGAAATCCAGGATGAGATCAACATGATGTCAATAAGGAAAGTAGAGGATGCTTATCAGATTGCTTTGAAGGCAAAGGATAAGTTGGCTAGGAAACAGAGTCAACGAAACAAAGGCAAACACCCAAGCAAAGAAAAGGGGGTTGCCCATGATAACACACATAAATACAAATATGGGATTGAGAAACCACACAATCACTCAGAAAGAGGAGGAAGTTCCCGAGGAAGACAAAGTGGTGTAAGAAGTTCTTCTAGAGGAAGAGGAAGAAGAAGAGGAGGAGAAGAAAGTTATGTCCATGGAAAGACAACACACATGTCATGGGAATGTCCCGAGAAAAATAAATAAGGAGTAGGTGAAGCTCACTTTTTTGAAGCATAGGAAAGGAATGTTGAAGCATAAGGTGTAGAGGATGGAACATCCCTGATGTTGAGGAAGGTTCTCTTAAAACCAAAGTCGGAAATTGAAAAGCCAATGCAGAGGAACAACCTATTTAGGACAACTTACAAGATGAAAGACATAGTATGCAAGGCGATAATTGACAATGGGAGCACTGACAACTTAGTATCCACAGATATGGTGGAGAAATTGGAGTTGGAGACAATTGCACCTCCAAAGCCATATAAAGTCTCATGGTTGCAAAAAAGACACCAGGTAATGGTCACTAAACAATGCCTCGTTGAATTTAAGATAGGAGAATATAAAGATGAAATTCTGTGTGATGTGATTCCCATGGATGTATGTCATGTTTTGTTGGGAAGACCATGGCAGTTTGACATAAATGTCATTCATGATGGGAGGAAAAATACATACACCTTGGAGAAGAATGGTAGGACACACATGTTGTTGCCAATAGAGGAGAAGAAAGTAAAAGAAGAAGCCATCACAAGTATACTTCTCAGGAGTGGAAAGGAACTCCTGAGTGAAGTCAAGAAGGGACAGGAGATGCAGTTTGATGTGGTGAGGAAGCACAGAGTTGTCCTTATAAGTAATTCGATGGATGATTTTCCTGAAGAATTTCAGGAGTTGTTGGATAATTTTGCTGATATAGTAGTGGATGAGTTTCCTAACTCATTTCCACCCATCAGAAGTATCAACCATCATATTGATTTGATACCGAGAGAAAGTCTGCCAAATAAAGAAACATACAGATCGACACCTCAAGAGATCGAGGAGGTAAAGAACCAAGTCCAGGAATTGTTAGACAAGGGTTTGGTTAGAGAAATATTGAGTCCATGTGCAGTACCAACTGTGTTGAGTCCAAAGAAGGATGAAGGATGGAGAATGTGTACAGACTCGAGAACCATAAACAAGATCACCATCATGTATAGATTTCCTTTTCCAAGAATGGATGACTTAATGGATTGTTTAAGTGGAGCAAATTTCTTTTCTAAGATAGATTTGAAAAGTGGATATCACCAGATAAGGATGAGAGAAGGTGATGAGTGGAAAACAACCTTTAAGACAAATGAAGGGTTGTATGAGTGTCTTGTTTTGCCATTTGGCTTAACAAATTCCCCAAGTACTTTTATGAGGTTGATGAATGAAATACTGAAATAATTCATTGGCAAGTTTGTGGTTGTATATCTGGATGATATACTGGTCTTTAGTAGGACTAAAGAGGATCATTTGAGACATCTAACATTAGTGATGAGGAGACTACAACAAGAGAATCTGTTGATAAATATGAAGAAGTCCTCTTTTATGAAGACAAAGCTCATTTACTTGGGTTTTTTAATCTCTTCAAATGAATTGAAGATGGATCCAGAGAAGGTGAAAGCAATCAAAGAATGGCCATCACCAAGGAGTATGTTTGAAGTGAGAAGCTTCCATGAATTAACAAGTTTCTATAGGAAGTTCATCAGAGATTTCAGTGGAATTTGTGCACCCATGATGGATACAATGAAGAAGAGGCACAAGTATTTTAAATGGACAAAGGAGTCTGAGAGGATCTTCAATATATTTAAGGAGAAGATAACAGAATGACCAATTTAGGTCTTACCAAATTTTGGAAAGACATTTCAAGTGATATGTGATGCAAGTGGAGTTGCAATTGGAGCAGTCTTGAGTTAGGATAATAAACCAGTTGCATATTTCGGTGATAAATTGAATGAGGCTAAGAGAAAGTACTCCACATATGATAAATAATTTTATGCCATAATTCAAGCCTTAAACAAATGGAGGCACTACCTTGTTCCAAAGGAATTTGTCTTGTATAGCGATAACCAAGCTTTACAATTCATAACCAGACAAGAAAAAGTGAATCAGTGACATGCAAAGTGGATTGCGTTTATGCATAATTTTACTTTTGTCATAAAACATATTTCTGGAAATGCTAACAAAGTTGTTGATGCATTGAGCAAGAGATGTTTGATTCTGCAGAAGTTTTAGGTGAATAACTTAGGGTTTGAACACCTCAAGGAAATGTATAGTGATGATCCATATTTCAAGGAATCATACGAAGCATGTGAAAATCCTGTGCTGAGAGACATGAGCCATTGGACAGAGTATATGGTTCAAGAGGGATTTTTGTTCAAGGGAAATCAGTTGTGCATACCAAAATGCTCAATGAGGGATAACCTTTTGAAGGAAAAGCATGGTGGAGGATTGGTTGGACATTTCAACCATGATAAAACATTTGCACAGTTGAGTAGTTCATACTATTTTCCAGGTATGAGAACATAAGTGATAAAATTTGTGAACAGATGTAGAATCTGCCAACATGCAAAGGGAAAAAGACAGAACATTGGATTGTATCAACCATTGCCAATACCAGAGAGACCTTGGGATGCAATAAGTATGGATTTTGTGATGGGACTACCAAGAACACAAAGAGGATGTGATTCCATATTTGTGGTGGTGGATAGATTTTCAAAGATGACACACTTTATCCCATGCCAGAAGACTAGTGATGCAACATATGTTGCAAATTTATTTTTCAAGGAAGTTTTTCGACTACATGGATTTACTAGGAGCATTGTCTCAGACAGAGACACTAAAATTGTTGGCCATTTCTAGAGAACAATGTGGAAGAAGTTGGGGATAGATTTGTCCTTTAGTTAACCTTATCACCCTCAAATAGATGGACATACTGAGGTGGTGAACATAAGCTTGGGGAACTTATTGAGGAGTCTGGTCACTGAGCATCATAATCAATGGGATCAGATTCTGCCACAAGAAGAATTTGCATACAATGACTCACCAAACAGGAGCACTGGAAAGAGCCCATTCCAAATACTGTATGGAATGCAACCAAGAGGAGTATCTGAGGTTAGAGACTTGGAACAGAGTGAGATCATAAACGTTGGAGCAGAATATTTTGCTGCAGAAATGTAGAATATCCATAGCCAAATCAGAGAGAAGTTACATAACTCTAGCCAAGAGTACACGCGCAGAGTTGATCAACATCGTAGAGAGCTTCAATTTGAAGTAGGAGATCAGGTTCTTCTCAGGAAAGAAAGGTTCCCAAGGGGAACATATAACAAGTTGAAGATGAAAAATATAGGACCATGTAAAATTTTAAGGAAGTTTGATGCGAATTCCTATGAGATTGAGCTGCCAGATGGTGTGGGCATATCACCCATATTCAACATATCAGACATGTATCCTTATAGGGAAAATGACACAGAAAGATAAGAAGATCAAAAGAAGATTCAGTGGGAGAAGAAAATGCCTATAGCAGAAAAACCATAAATGGAGAAGATAATTGATCAGAGGATTGACAAGAAGACCAGGAGGAAGACATATTTTGAATATTTGATCAAATGGAAGCAACACTCGATAGAAGATGCCAGTTGGGAAAATGAAGCTGATATCCAGAAGCATGGAAAGTCAGTGCATGAGATCATGGATAGGAGTCCATGAATTTTTGGCCAGGGGAGTATGATGCAGGATCATCGTCAACAAGCCTACGTGGAGAGACAACTCAACGCCTTAGCGCATCGTTGAATCATTTCCGAATCTTAACCGCTGGTGTTTCCTGCAAATCTTTTTGAAATGATCGAAAAGTGAAGAAAATCAAATGCTTGGGAGCTGAGTGATCATGAATGATCTGGGAGTTTCACCCCTAGTCTTGAATGTAACAAAAATTAAGTAGCAGTTAGATTTCTAGAGTAGATGAGTAGTCGGGGGGAACCCTAAGAACCCTCCGAAATAAATAGAGGTTTTGTATGCCTGAATGAGGCTGTTGCAAGTTAGTAGGAGATTTATGTGATTTAGTTGTTGCTAATTTTACAGTTGTTGTTTTATCATACTTGTAGCCATTTACTTTTGAGTGAATATAACAGAGGAAAATTGATCCAATGCATGGTGTTGCTACTGTTTACAATTCCCTGTTATTTTGTTTTCATGAATGAATGAGTTGTGTTGTTGAGTATATGAAACTATGGAGTGTTTAGATAAGTTCGTTTTCTCTCTCCGTTGTGTTCATGCAAGGTGTGAATATAGTCCGCAAGGAGTGCATTGACATAGTCTGTTTTGAATCAGAAGATTAGAGGAGATAGCGCGAAACTTCCCTTTGCAAGGAGTGAAAAGTAACTGCTGCAAGGCGTGCATGGTCACCGCAAGAAGCTAAGTCTTGCATAAGAATCTGTTGCAAGGAGTGCATAGATTCGAAATTTGACTAAGTGTTGAAGTAACCCTCTAAGGAGTGAAGCTCTGAAGGTTTCACGAGTCACCGGCTAAGATCCATAACTCCAGAATGAAAGTACTTCAGGAGTTTTGTGGACAAGGAGAAAGTGGAATCGCCGAAGAGTGTCCCATAATTTGGTTTAGAGGAGAAACTATCTGGGAGGAGAACTTGTTCGACGTTTCGGCGTCGAAAGACACAGGGATTTGTGTCATGTAGACAACCAACAAAAATCACCGAAGCCAAAAGGATTGATTTGGATCGTCCGTTCGATCGAAGTCTGTGGGACGTCGATCTGAGACTTCGGGGAAAAATCACTTCGAGGATTTCATTTGAGAACTGAAACTCCCGAAACCTGAAGTCTGAAGTGAATCTGGACCATCAGATCTAGAGGGATATGTGGTGACATATCGTGAAATTCAGATAAAATCACTCTGGAGAAGTTGAGAGTCGAGATCTCCGGAACCCGAAGGTCCGAAGAAAATCATAGTTGCCTGATTCAGGAGGACACGCGACATAAATCCATGGACTCTGGGTAAAGACTGGAAGTAAAATATAGACGTCCGATTCAGGAGGATACGTGGCATAAATCTGCGCACTTCGAGGGAAGGTGAAATTTCAAATTTTAGTTTTATGAAGTCTGAAGACCTAAGCAATCACAACTGTCGATTTGTAGGAGACACGTGTCAATAGATCGCGAGATTTAGATAAAAGAATTTTGAAAAATTTGAGAGTTGAGATTTCTAAAGTCTGAAGTCTCGAAGTGGCTAGGTCTGTCGATTTGAGGAGGACATGTGTCAACAGATCTTCCATTTCAGAAGATAGTCATTGCAGAGAAAAAATGAGTTGAGAATTGAAACTCCTGAAGCCCTAAAGGTGAAATCAATCACGACCGTTGATTTGAAAGGGGCATGCGTCAACACATCATGGAGACCTAGGAGGGCATGATTCAGAGAGAAGGAAGGAAAGGAGGAAGATTTGAATCATTGATTGGGAGGCTCCACCCAAGATTGACGGTGACGCAAGATTGTGGGGACATAAAGTGCTCAGACTTTAAAAATTTGAGAGCGGGCCATAATCAAAACCACGATATTACAAAAGGGATGTGTGGCGATTGGTAGTGAATTGCAGGTAGAAAAGTGGATTGATCCCAAACCACTCTCGACCGCGCTCACAATCATGTGTGGACACAAGCCGAGGTCACATAGGGGAAAGGGATAACGAAGGAGGAGCTAGCGCCTGAACCCTGATAGTTCAGCATCGCGAAGGGAGAGGTTGCGGGTGTCATAGAACCTACACCAAAAGACTGAAAGGGCATGTGTTTAATTACAAGTGATACCATTCAGGTTTAGAGAGCCAATTCGACTCCAAGAATCGAAGATCCTTGACCGAGAGGTCGAGCAACCCCATGAGAGAAGGGGGGTCTGCATCATAAGGTCAAGTGGGACAAGTATAGCCCAGGATCTACTACTTGGGAGGATGCATAGACCTTACAACGAGATCATCCCTCACTTTTTTGACCACCTCGGGAATATGTTTCCTGAAGGTTGGGTGTATTTAATGCCACCTTTTGACTTAGAAAACTATAATCAGTTAAGGCCTAATCATCTTTTATTTTCTATTTACTGTGAATTTATTAACGATACACTTTAAATTTTAGACATATGGACCTATGTGAATGTCAATTCTATGGATGTTTATCGTTATTTGAATTATGATGGATATTATGCAACCTATTTCTAACTTGAAAATTTTGGAATTTAAAGTTATTGGTACGTGGATATTGAATTCAGGATATGATTAAATTCATTTACATGATAATAATGCATAGATATGTATGAGATTGTGTTATAGACTAATATGCAGGTCAATGGGCTATGAAATAACCAAAGGATAATGATAATAAAGGGTTGATGTCGTGAACATTGACTGAGAAACAATATGGTATGAATCTTTGTATGTGAAATTATGTTGGTTCAAATGCATTGCTATGATATGTGGACAAGTGCACGTTTTTCAGGTGGCGAGACTGCCTGAAATTGAATATACGATGAAAAAATACCAGCAACACAATGCCACTGTATGGTCCATGGTAGGGTGTTGTCCCTAGTTCTATTAGGAGGGGTGGAGGCACCTCCCACCATGTATCCTCTGAAACCTAGAGTCGTGGTAGGACGGTGTTAGCTCATGCTCCCCTAGACGTGTGATGATGACTTCCAGTTGCCTGCTCGAGAAGCTTGGTCAAGAGAGTTGACACTTCCACTTACGGGTTCTATATGGAGTTAGGTCAATATAGTTGATGCTCCAAGATATTCCAACAAAGGAAGGATATGGATGGAATATGACAGTAGGTTAGGGAGGAAGGATGCCTAGAAGTAGTTGAGAGTGTGTGGAGTTATCACCTTATAATAGAATTTCTTGATTTCCTCTCATTCATATATATACATATATATATATATATTCTTAACTGAACTAAAATTATCTAAGTGATTGTTGCTTGTGTTAAATTATTATGATTGAGGGATTTTGTGAATATTTTAAATGGTTTACTATTCTTTATGAAATGAATGGCATTGTAGATTGGATTGGACGCACATAAGAATTGCATTAGGTGTGATAAATTATTTTCATTAGTACACGTGTGAGTCCTATATGTGCTAGCTACGCATGCATGCCTTGCACAGGTACACTAGTATGTATAAGTGTTTTAAATTGATGATGTTACTTATTTAATATGGATGTATGAATCATGTGTTATTTTCCTTGTATTGTAAATTACTATAACTTCGAGACGAAGTTTCTTGAAGAGTGAGTGTATGTAATAGCCCAATTTTATTAATTAATGATTATAATTTATTTAGGTTAAATTAGATTAATTATTTAAATAATTAGATTGAATATTTTTACTATTTTATTATTTAATGGTAGGTGAGGGAATTAATGAGGGGATAAGGCAGTTGGGAATTGAATGAGGTAGGGGGATTTGAGAGAGGAGGATAAGGAAGAGGGTAGGGGACTTGGAAGGAGGTCTTCTTTTTGGGAAAATTATGGGAGAAGGAGGAGGGAAAGAGGAGGAGATTGGAAGGAAAAAATAGTTTTGGGGGACTTTTACTTGGGCACTGTTGTTGCTGGGAATTTTGGGCTCCGGGGCCAGGAAACCGCAAGGATTCCTGGAGCTAGGGAGCTAGAGAGGATGTTCCTAGATGATTGGGAGGAAAATATTCAGTTTTGGGCAGTTTGGGCAAGGACAAGGACAAAGGAGCAGGGGACTAAATCAAACAGAACTTGAGGTTGAGGTATGCATTTTACTAGTTGATTTATGTGTAAATATTGTAATCAATTTGTTGTTGCTATTATACTGCCTATTTATTAGTTTACTCTTGCATCAAGAAAAATCTAAACTAAGTTGCTATTATGCTGTCTATTTACCGGTTTATTCCTTGCATAAAGAAAATTCCAAACTAAATTGCAGTAAATGAAACTTCTTACTTGCATATATTTCAGAATTTATAAATTTTACTTCATATACATAAAATCTTTCTTACATAAAACTGTCATTACAATAGGAGTTAATTATATCTAGAGGCCCTGAAAGAGAGAGCCTTTACACAATTCATGGCTACCTAATTGGTTATATGCCACTTTATTTAAGTAGCAAATGAGGTTAAAGTTGGTTTTTATTTTATTTTTTAATGATGTCATTAGTCTTATGGGCTCAATTTTAATAGAGGAAACAACTTGCCATAAAGTTTCACTTGATGTCTTTTGTGGTTTTTTTGGAGAAAACATCCACTTCTAAATGTCTTTATTTTTAACTTCCTTTTCTCATGCCTCCAATGGCTCCACAATTGCCATAAATATTGAAAGTCTCTTATTAAGAGGATCAAACCTTTGCATACTTGGGAATTATCATGGGGCACTAACTTGTTAGAATAGTTGATTGGATGACATTTCTTAGAAAAAAAGAAAAATTAGGGACCCCATGCTTCTTTGTAAGGAAAAAAAAGATGAATCGGGGTGGGACATCCTTATCTCTCAATGTAAAACATGGTAGCATATTTGAAATAAATATCCTATAGTTTTATATCCAAAGAGTACATTCTTTGTTACACATACTCCTCCAACAAGTACCCCATTCAAAAAAAATCTCTATCATTCATGGAGAAAAATAGTCCCTTGCCTCTTCCTTAACTTAGGGAGAAAAATACATGGATTAAAACAATGAGAGGACAAATAATAAGGCATTAAATGGTCGAGCATACTGCTTGAAGAGCACAAGGCATCACATGTCTTTCAAGATCAAATACACCATTTTAGAAAATTACACATAGTCATCCCTTCCGTGAGAAAATAAATTACCATTTTGCTCATAACAAGTCCTGTAGTGGAAGTATCATCATACCACCTTCCCCACCCATTAATATTACACATATATCTATACATAACTCCAAATCCATCTCCTTGTTTCTCCACAAATTGGAAGAGGATCTAGTAGAAACATGTTAAACTTGAAGCTATTATTTGCATATATTTGTGTGGTGCTGGCAAGGTACCAACAAAATCATTCTTGCTTGTGAGTTAGAGAGTGGGATGAACTATGTTTCTCAGGTGTACCTCCATGCCTAAAAAATTGTCCCTTGATTCCCCTTTGGGTTGAAAGTAGGATTACAAGAGAGAGATAGAGTGCGAGCCTACAAAATCCTAGCCATAGCCAAGCCTTCAACTCTGGTAGTGTGTGCTATCAAGGTAGATTTATGTCATGGTAGTATCTTTTGGACTAAGTAGGAGATTATTCTTGAATATCTCAAGGTTCTCTTTTTTATTTGGGATGTAGGGCACATTATTTTCTCTATTACTTGTGTGGATTTAAGTTTTTCCTCCAAGCCTCGATTGCATTTTTTTAGAGGGTATTTTTTGCATCGGTTTGGATGAGGTATGTGTATATTGGAATGCAAGTCTCTTTCATGTTGTTATGAGTACTCTATCTGAGAGTAGAAAATTGGAAGGCTACACTATATCCTCTAGTGAATAATGCATTAAATAGGTCAAATGTAGGTTCCATGGGTTACCATGAAGTATTTAATCAGATATGGTATACTTAACAGTTGGAATATAAGTCCTCTAAGACACGTTATATCACGATGAGGAAAGAGAGGCCTAAAACCTCTATTAGCTATCATATTATGGTCAACTTTGTTTATGGGAAAACAATAATCTTGTGGGTTAATGATTTAGATTTTGTGGTAGATATTAAGGGAAAACTAGAGTTTAGTCAGGGGATTCCAATTGCCCAACATCATATTTTTTTTAAGGGAAACAAGTGAAGGATATTTCCTAACTAAATGATTATCACATATGAAAAGGACCAATGATAATATTAGCTCCATGATTGTGTGGGTGAGCAATGGGAGCACAAGTGTCCTCTTCTTCAAACATGGTTTCATTTAAGGATACAGTTCGATCTAAGTCTCCTCAAACAATTCAACCTCTTGTTATGCCAAGTCCATATACAATGGATAAATATTGCGAGGTTCTAACTGTGGAGATATCTTATTTGGAGGTCAATGATTACTTTTTTTCATATAAATTAGTTGTAATAGTTTTTCATTTTAATGGTTTTGGCCTCATGTAATAGATCTATATCAGTGGATTTACTCCAACTAGACCAAAAAAGCAAGGTATATTTCTAATCTAAAGGTTTTTTGTAGTACAATTTTATAGTCATGATGATTATCATAAAGTCTTTGAGGAGGGGCCATGGTTTTTGGCAAGAGCGAGTCTATTTATTACCCCATGGTTTCTATAGTTCAACTCCTCCACTATGATTTAATATAAAATACTAGTTTTTGTTCACCTCCCAAATCTACCACTTCCCTTTTGGCATTCTTTATCACTTAAAGACATTGAAATTCCTTCAGTATATTCCTTACGACAAATTTTGAGTTGGCTTAGTTGTTTTTTTACTTATGCTCAAATATGCATGGAGATTGATCTTGGTAAAGGTATTCCAAACAAGATGTATCTCAAACATTAAAAAATTCAATGGACTCAAGTATTGGATAATTAAAACAAAACATTTAGGTGTTGGATCTACCATCAAAGAGGTCATCTATAGAAATATTGTCCTCAAGCAGGAGCACATCCAAAGAGGAAAAATAATCATCTTTCCAAGTCTAAAAGTTGCTTAGAGGATACCACTTTTGGATGATGAAAAAGATTAGAGTAAGAAATATTTTCCTTCATAAGAGGTAGAAAAAAATGACAATGAATAAATAATGGAAATGAATGAAGATACAAGTCAATGATCAAAGATATAAGAAAAAGTAATGAACTATGGAATTCACTCTACTTGGAAGCTAGTTGTCAATGAAAATCCAATGGGAGGGAGAAAAATACCTCATAGGTCTAAAGCTCAAAATATGATAAGGAGATGGTTTTGCCCACAAATGATATGCAATTGGTTATCATAGGAACTCCTATAAGGGGTTGTACAAAGGTAAAAAATAAGTAAGGAAAAGGGTCAGATTGAGGTCATTGTCCAATGATAATATGTGACACTTGTTGTTAGGTGCACTTTATTTTGAACTAAAATGTTTTTATTTATATATTTGACATCTATGAAGGAATTATGAAATGTTGAAAGGAATATGAAGAATGTAATATTTCTTTTTTCTAAATAAAATTACATTTTTGTTTTGTTTTTCATGGAAAAAGAAGCACTTTAGACCTCATAAAATAACTTACTACAGGTTAACTCAAAAAGGTTTCTTCTACCAAGATACAACACACATATGGAAGGATACTGCACAATTATTTTCCCCTATTTTTAATATAATAGATATGATGTTGAGCATAATTTTTGGGTCTGTGGTTGGGATTAAACATTATAGGATAGCAGACTAGAAGTTTTTAATATAGAGTACTATGTAATGAAAATTTTCTAATGAAATTGAAATTATGAAAAATTATTTTTCTACCAAATCATTGTAAAGTGAAATATAGGACAAGTAAGGTAAAACAATTTAGGAGCATAATCAAGCTATCATATGAGACCATAATTTATACAATTTTGAAAATTAAGAACAAAACTTAATTTTGTCAATCAATCCTGGTCCTACATAAGATCTAGAAGTAAATGGGTTTTAAGGATTCAAGTAACAACACATTGTTCTTTGACCATAGTGCAAGAATAACAACACACAATTTGGAGATCCAAACATACATACTCGACCATAACACATGTAGCTTTGAGAGAAGTAGGAAGAGGTGAAGGTAGAGGAGAGTCAAACAAGGAATGAGAATAAAGGTAGAATCACACACAATTTCTTTAATCCAAGTTAATTCAATGGTCATGTTGTTTTATACTATTTCATCCCTTAATCCAACGACAACGTCGATTCCCACGTTTAATAAGCATTGATAATTGATCTCTCAAACACTTCTAGTTCTTATTTCTATGGAGGGATGGGATTGCATGATGTGAAAATATTCTTCATCCAATTAAGGAGGTGGACCGGTGGTTATATTTTACACACATCTAAGAAAAAAAAACAATCCTTATCATCCAACTTTGATTAAATAAAAAAATGAAATCTATGTCATCATGGTTTACTCATTGAAGGTATGTAGAATCAATTAGATTTAAAATAGGGTAAAAAATCCTCTTCCTTCAAAAATGGATACTAAAATAAGTGGTATGCATTTTAAAAATTATTTAAATAAGTATATGGGAGGAGATGTAATGTGCCCATTACCATGTAAAAATGAAAATACTCTGATACCCATTAGAAATAAATGCATGCAACATGATAAACACGCCCATGCAACTATCATTAATTTGAAATTCTTGAATGCATCCAGTTTAAGTATACACAACAACATAAAAACACTCATAACATAGAGTAAAGTGCAGCAATAAAGCACAACATTTAAGCATAGTATTAAACTCTAAATAAGAACAATGAATGAATCACTTATCTTAATGAACAATATACACAATTGGTTGGAGACGATGAATGTTCCACCCAACCATAGACTCTTCTTCTCTAGTTCTATAAGCAACAATTCACCCTTGAGTTGGGGCTATGAATCCACAAGAAAGAATGGGTCCTATGTATGGCTATTGTCCACTCAATAGCCCAATACCTAGTAAAAACTCACAACAAGATAATTCCTACAAAAATTCCAAACCACTAGCTCTCTTTCCTCTCAACTTGTACAACCCAAGGAATGGGATCCGCTTATATTCCACACAAACCCTAAGGGTATCCCACTTCCCTCTAGGGATCCATCATAGGTTGGCTAGGAAATATCCTAGCTTGGGACTCTAGGAATTTTAGTTGTAACAATAATGCTCACAACAACAATTTCACTTGCTCTTGGGTAATTTCCTTAACATAAAATCACTCACAAGCTTAACAAGATAACTCTCCATGCATTTTCTAGCTCCAACAAGTTGTCCTCAACACCTACCATGGTTTCCTTCTCTTCACAACACCAAGAAATCTCTTTTCCTCTCCTCTCCCCAATGTTATAGCAAGATTTGCCTCACCATTGCTATCTTTCACAGAGGGCCTTTTTCCATTTCCCTATGCAGACTTATCAACCCCTTTTTGATAAATCCAGAGCCAAATATATATATATATATATTCCACATATACGCTCCCTAACTGCTTTGAAAACCACGTATACCACTTCACCATTCTTACGCTCCACTACAAATCGCGTATATCGAGATTTGTGCCAAGCAGTTAGGGAGCATATATGTGGAAAAAAAAATATTTTTGGCTCTGGATTTATCAAAAAGGGGTTGATAAGTCTGCATAGGGAAATGGAAAAAGGCCCTATGTGCAAGATAGAAATGGTGAGGCAAATCTTGCTATAAAAACCAACTGTAAAAATTTCCTTCTCTCCATATTCAAATTTCCTTTTCTTCTCCCATGCATGATTTGACTCTAACACTTCCCAAAAATATTATACCCAACCCATGCTCAAATAACTAGGTGAAATTACTCTTCCACCCACCTCTTACATGCATGTACTTAGTCCATTCTTCAATAACTAGGTGAGATGACTTTTCCCACCAACCTCTTACATGCATTTAATGATTGGTTTGATAAGTCAAAGGAGGTAAATATTAATAATAAAATATTTTAGAAAAGTGGCTTGGGTTTATTAAGCATGCAGGATCCCCCCTAGACCCCCTTTATCCCTCCCTCTCTTGTGGAAACTTAGCCCCCATGACTCCATCCTTAGCCGTCTGCAACAAGTGATGTATTTCATTTTATTATATTTAATGTACATTATTTATATATTACATCACTTGGCCCGTAGCCATACATTTTATTTAAAAATATACATCGCTAATCCGAGGATTAAAAACTAAGGTATTACATTCCGCTCCCCCTACATTTTGAACCTTCCTTGGTGCACATCACCATACTAGTGTACATGTTCATATATACACAATTTTACATCACAATACTCGATAAATTTGTAGTTTAATGACTCCTATAGCAATTACAACCAACAACTCTCATTCCCCTCAACCTGAACAACCCAAGGAAGTGTACCCCCTTTTTTCACTGCATTACCTTAGGTTCTCCCACTTCCATTCCAGGGCTCCAAAACAGGTCAGACATGAAGTGTCAGGGTTGTGTCTCCAAGAAATCTAGTTGCTAAAATGGAATCTTTGTACACTCATCTACAAATGTACATTCAAATTTCTTCAAAATTTGTAAAAAACTACAAGTACTCCTCCCATATGGTCTCCTTGTGCTGCCACATGGAGTCTTTAGGATCGTATCAGGTCCATTGGACCCTTAGTAGGTCGATGGATCAGTTCTTGAGCACTTTGACTTTCCAGTCAAGGATGTGAACTAGCTCCACCTGAAAGTCCTCTTTGTGCTCCACCTGGATCACAGTCCAATCAATAAGATGGTTAGGATCAGACACATACTTCTTCAATAAATACAGATGAAACACATTATGAATTCTCATGGATGTAGGAAATGCAAGCATGTATGCAATTGAGCCTATTCTCTCTAGGATTTCAAATGAACCACAATATCTCACTGCCAAATTTGGGAAACTTCCCAATTTTAGCGAGCTCCTTTTATCTTTTACATGATTGCCCACTATGAATTCCCTGTGTTCCTTTCCTTTATCCACATGGCTCTTTTTCCCATCTCGAGATACCTTTAAATTTTATATTATCTTTACCATCTTATCTTCCATTTCTCTTAGTAGTTTTATCCCAATAACAACTCTGTCTATTGGGTTAACCTAGCTTATTGGTGTGTTGCATTTTCTACTGTACAAGGCTTCAAATAGGGTCATATTCAATCATGCATGATACCCATTATTGATCCAAGATCTTTTCATCGAAGTGACTTATAAAGAATTGTATTAAATGAGCATAAACTACAGTGCACCATAAAGAAGGAAAATCCCAATAATGAAGAGACATAAGCATCAAATCTGAACACAAAAAACTTGATAACAGAGTTCATCCCTGGTGGACTATGTCTCTGGGTTCTGCTCTCAAATGGGTAGGCATTTTTATTAACTTAGAAAAAGAATTTGGCAAAATACATAAGTATACCTCATTCTGGAATTAAGCTATAGAAGATTTTCTCAGATCAAAAAACAGACAACACCATTGAATTAATGGCATCAAATTACCCAAAAATGACCATCTCCACACCTCAATCCGACTCTGGCACTCCCAGGCCCTTGAGAAATCTCGTCTCGATTTTCATGCCTACACCCTGCAATTAATTCTCTGTATTGCTTCTCAAAAATTGTGCCCGACCGTACCACCGAGCGCCCTGGCCTCCCCCCTGTGCACTGGCGGATTTCAACATTTAAAATAAATCGGTGGCAGATTTTACCAAGTCACATCCCAACCCAAATGGTTGGGAAGACATGGCAAAGTCAAAGTGGATTAGGGAGGTCCTAGGGTCGATCATGCAGACTCCCATTTTGGTACTCCATTACACTGCGATGTTTGATATATGGTGCGTTCATTTGGCGGTTGGAGGAGCCTTAGTGGATATGGTTACGTTGGCAGTTATGGTTTCCATTCGGCCAGATCTGGTGGAGATTCTACCAACTTTGGCAGATTGGGGGTTGGCGCCAGCCAACCCCACCATTCTTTTCTTTTTCATTTTTCAGTTGTTGGGCGTCCTTGTGTGTTTTCACGCTACCACGTGGTAGCCCATGACTGGGCCATGTGGTGACCATTTATTGGCCCACTTCATCCTCTTGCATAGTCATCCTGCCATGTCCCGTACGGTTTTCCACGTGGTTGTATGGTTTGCCACGTGGTGCTTTACCATTGGTCCACAGATTGACCAGAAAATGTCGAAAACGAGTGACACGTGGTAGCCTCTGGTGTTGCCACGTCACCATGCTGACATCATGTTGAAAAGTCTCGTCCTATGCATGTTCCACGTACATTGTATGGATGAAGACGTCATTTGTACTGATGTTGACGTCAACAGTATGGATGCTGACTCATCCCTACTAATTAGGCTGGTTGACCAAAACTTTGACCGCAAATATATTTTGATCTGTAACTCCGTTTGATGATACGTTTATGCCGTTGGAAAGCCCATGACACACTCTTCGCGATGATGCCAATTTCAATGAATTATGAGGACTTTGAATTTTTTCCCTTTCTCTGTCTATTGAGGCCATTCTGAGCTTCCTGAGTTGCTTCTGCGAATTTTGAGTTGTCCTTAGTTTGCTATGGATCCTTTTTGGATCACGCCTTCCCACTAAGAGATTTTTGGACCACCAAAATCTTTCATTAATCAACAGATAAGTGAGGGAATAGTTCCTTCTTCTTGTCCTTCTCAATCCACTTTGCCTTGCTTGGATGTGTGCCCTTTAAGCCTACTTGAAGATAATCAACATCACCCCTGCGTGAAGTCCTCGTCCTTCTGTCCAAGATGATATATTCATGTAACTCATCCAAGTACTAGGAGAAAAATCATCAACTGAAGGTATTGAACTTCCTCACCTTGATCCATGATCATGGGAGGTTAAAAAAGTTTCAAGTTCTCTACAATTACAACTGAGTAGATATGCATATAAGGTGGAAGATTTAGACGAAAAGCATTGGTATCATTTTTCTCCAATATAGTGAAGGGTCCATAACAGATGGGCTTGAGTTTCTTTCCTTCACCCTTCAATCTTTCCTTGCTGATGTGAAGCCATACCTGGTCTCCAACCTGGAACTGATGATCAACCCTGTGTTTGTCATGCCGATCTTTATATTGTTCTTGACTTTTCTCCAACTTTTCTATGACTGCTTGGTGTACCTGCTAGATCCTCTGGATGAACTTGTGAGCTCTATCTTCATTTATTTATTCATTTTAATCGGCATCTCTCCCATACATCAAGTCCAAAGGAACCTTAGGTAAATACCGAAAACATGTCTCAAAAGGAAAACACTGAGTGGAGGAATGTAAGGCTCAGTTGTAAGCATGTTGTACATAGGGTATCTGTTCATCCCATAATTTGGTATGCTTGTTGCAGTATCCTCGAAGAAAAAGTACCATTGTTTGGTTAACAACCTTTGTTTGTGGATGGAAATCAATGCTCCTCTTCAACTTGGTGTCCATCATTCTCAACAAAATTGTCCAAAAATCCCCAAGGAATCGAGTACCTCAATTTGAGATAATGGATGTGGGTAACCCAAAGTGAACCCAAACATACTGAAAGAAGAGATTAACAGTCTACTCAACATTGATATGCTTTTTACATGGCATTAAGATACACATCTTGCTGAACCTATCCACTACAACATACAAATATTCATGACCCCTTTTCGACATTGGTAAACCCCCTACAAAATCCATGGAGATACTTTCCCATTGATGGGATGGAACATGAAGTGGTGAGTATAGCCCCAATTTTATATTAGTGGGCTTACAAGTAGAACACATCACACACCCCTTTACATATTTAGTTACAATTGCTTTCATTTGAGGCCATTAACAAAACCTCTACAAATGATCCATAGTTTTTCCTACCCCAAAATTCCCAGACATAAGAGAAGTTTGAGCTTCTCGTATTAAATGGATTCGTTCACTTGTAAGAATACATAGCTTTCCAAGATGGTAGAGTAGTTTTCCCTGCAGACAATAGTTCTCTACCTGTGCACCATGGGTTAGCTTCTCATATACTTCTTTAAAATATTCATCAATGGCATATTGTTCCACATAGCTATCATGAGATAAAGAATCATTCTTCAAAATAATAGAAGCAACAATAGGAGGTCTATAAAGCATATCGGCTACCTTGTTAATCGTACCCTTTTTGTACTTGATTACCAAATGAAATTTTTGTAGGAAACCCATCCATCTGTAACATCTAGATTATTGCAGTTTGGTTTGTTCTTGGAGATACTGTAAGGGCTGATGATCTGTATGTATGATTGTTTCTTTCCCTAACAAGTAGTGCTTCCATTTCTTTACACTTTGAACTAATGTGTACAACTCTTTATCATATGTAGGATAGTTAACAACAACTTGGTTAAAAGTTTTAGAGTGGTAACAGATAGGCTTACAATATTGCATCAATATTGCACCCATGGCGTATTTGCTAGCATCTGTCTCGATCTTGAAGGGTTGTTGAAGATTTGGGAGTGCTAATACTGGTGCGGTATTGATCTTTTCTTTCAAAGTGTCGAAAGATTTTTGTTGCTTTCCTCCCCATTGAAAAGTGTTCTTCACACTGGTTAAGGCATGCAAAGGAGTTTCTATAAAGGAGAAGTTTGAAATGAATCTCCTCCAATATTGGATTGCACCTAAGAATATTTGTATTTCGGTTACACTTTTGGGCTCAGGCCAATTTACAATTATATCAATCTTGGAAGGATCAATTTTCAATTGTTCCCCCCCTACAATATGACCTAAGTACACAAGTGCATTATTACCAAATTCACATTTGGACAGTTTTACATACAACTTTCCCTTTGCAATGTATCCAATACTTTCTTTACATGCCTTACATGTTCATCCCAAGTCCCGCTGAATATAAGAATTTCGCCTAAACATACAATCACAAAATCATCTAGAAATGGCCTGAATCATCACTCATTGCGCGCATGAAAGTTTCCAGAGCATTACAAAGCCCAAACGACATAACTAACCACTCAAACAATTCCTGTTTGGTTTTAAAGGTAGAATTCCATGCATCTTGTTCTGCAACCCTGATCTAATGGCATCCATTGTGCAAATCCAACTTAGTGAAATAAACAACATCCTTTAACTGATCAAGTAAATCATCTATACGAGGAAGAGGGTATCGATTTTTCACCGCGATTTTATTGAAGGCCCGGTAATCGACACACATTCGCCATGTGAAATATTTCTTTGGCACCATCACGATCGAAGAACCACAAGGGGATGAGATGGGCCTGATGACCCCTTGATCCAATAAGCCTTGTACTTGCTTCTTGATCTCTGTCATCTCTACAACTGCCATCTTGTACATGCCCACATTAGGAAGAGGAGAATCCTGCTGAAAATGTATTTCATGTTGGATATCCCTCTTAGGAGGTAATCCATCTAGTTCCTTGAAAACATCATCATACTTAGAAACAATATCAATTAGTTCTTTCTTATGAGAAGGATCACATCCTTGGAAAGCATCATACGTTTCGACATCTTTCTCCCTTACAACCATGAGTACATATCTTTTATTAGTGTTTATGAGTCTCTTCATTTGTCATGCACTAACATGTGTTGTGTTTATCCTCATGTTGTGGGCTCTAACAATATATTCCACTCCCCCCTTAGTAAGGTGATATTGTTTCTCATGACAAAAGAAGATTGCTTTTCTATCATAAAGATAAGGACTCCCCAACACTATGCCACATATATCAAGTGATACAACATCCAAATCCACTTCATCAATCAACTTTGAAGCAATGGGAAATCTGACCCTACATTGCTTGGTGACATTAAGTTTTGCTTTATCACATACCCAACCAAGAGGATAAGGCTTTGGATGTGGTTTAGTTTCAAGACCCATCTTTTTGACAAGTGCTTCAGATATCAAGTTTACTTGGGAACCCAGATCAAACAATGTATCTATCTTAGTGTGTTTAGATACAACTCTTATATGAAATAATTCATTCCTCTTTCTTTCGTCATCATCAGATTCATTATTGGAATTTGAACTAGCATGAAGGGAGTCTTTACCTTGTACTCCAACTGTTTTGATATTTACTTCGTATCTTGAATCCGAACCAAGATCTTGTTGCACTGTAGAAACGGTCTTTGTCTTCCCCTTTCCATTGAACTGCTTCAGTCTTTTCTTTGGATGTAGTTTCCAACAATGTTCATCATCATGACCACTTTTCTTGCAATGAGTGCAAGATGGTTTTCCTTCTTCTCTCTTTACAATGGTGGTCTCTTTTTCCTTCCTTTTAAACTTCTTAAACTGCTTATGTGGGAGATTAGAAGGTTTCTTTGTGAGATGTTCTTGAACATGCTTTCCCCTATTCTCGAGGTGAGTGGCTTGCACACAAACTTCGTCAAGACTAGTGGGGTTAAACAATAGCAAAGTATGATGAATATAACTGTGAAGTGCGCCAATATACTTCATTAAAGTTTCATAAGAATCCAAAGGAATGTTTAATTCAAGAGATTTCTTCCTAAATTCTTCCGTGAAAATTTGTACAATTTGACCTTTACTTTGTCTTAAAATTTGCCATTCCATCATTGCTTTATGTAAATAACCCAATGGATAAAATTTCTTCCTTATCGCTAATTTAAATTCTGACCATGAGGAAAGAAGATTACCACACTTACTTATGTCCTAAAGTTTTCTCTCCCACCATAAGAGAGTAGTGCCTTCCAATGGAAGATAATCCAATTGCACTTTAACTTCCTCTTCATCAATCTTTTGAACACAACAATATACTTCAACCTGTCAGATCCAATTATCTAGCTTTTCAGGATTAGCATCTCCATTAAACATAGGTAAATAAAATTTTACATCAAGATTTAATAATGGTTTCTTAAAATAATCTTTATGGCTAGAATGATGAGAATGATGAGAATGCTCAGAGGAAGAAGAGATAGAACTTGATGGCGAAGATGGAGGTTCAGGAGGGTCTCCTCCAACCCCTTTATTTACTGAAGCATTATCATGAACTTTTGCTTCCTTTTTCTTCCCTTTCTTATTCATCCTCTTCTCATAGTATCCATACATTCACTCAACCATTTATGACATGTGATAAAAGACCATATGAAATTTTTTCTCATGTTGATCACGCTTGTCCTCTTCTACCATTTTCTTCTTTCGGGATGCACGACCAACTTCGGGATTGAAAGTATTAATAGTTCCTTCACCTTGCTTATGATTGGCCCTAGTAAGCATTCACACTCAACAATTCAAGTCAAAGATGACTGCTCTGATAATAACATGATCCGAGATCTTTTCACCAAAGTGACTTATAAAGAATTGCATTAAATGAGCATAAATTAAACTGCATGAAAAAGAAGGAAAATCTCAATAATGAAGAGACATAATCATCAAATCTGAACACAAAAACTTTATAACAGAGTTCATCCCTGGTGGACTACGTCTCTAGGTCTCACTCTCAAATGGGTAGGCCTTTTTATTAACTCAACAAAATAATTTGGAAAAATACATAAGCATACCTCATTCTGGAATTAAGCTGCAGAAGCTTTGTTTAGATAAAAAAATAGACAACACCATTGAATTTGTGGCATCGAATTACCCAAAAATGACTGTCTCCAAGACTCAATCCGACTCTAGCACTCCCAGGCCCTTGAGAAATCTCGTCTCAATTTTCGTGCTTGCACCTTGCAATTAATTCTCTGTACTGCGTTGTTGAGGACAAGATATGCATTGATCTTACTCAAGCATTTTTAGACTTTACTTGGCTAAAGTAAAGTATACGGGAATATCACCCTATGTTTATAGCCAACAAAAATATATATCCTAACTCACAAGTATTAATTACAAGTGCTTAGGCTAGTCTTTTATCAACAAAAAACTTGTTGGAAATTCAATTTTTATATATTTTTCTGAAAATATCAGTTGGTAAAATAAATGTAAGAATAGAAGTAAAGACACCAAGATCATAATCAATATAGATTATACATAAATCAATCCCTTATTTAATTCCAATTTATCAAAGAGTCATTGTCTTTACAAAACTTCACACATAAATCTTGGACCAAATTCAAACTTAGAAATCCCCGATGGAACATACAAAAGGACCTCTGACAGAAAACCAAAACTGAACTCTAAAAGCTATATCAACTTGCCATAGATTGTTGTCGACTCGACTCTGCACAATAGCCTTTATCAGTCATGAAAGTTAATTCACAAACAAACAAGTCTACACAGATTATCAAAGACGGATCAACACCTCTTAAGACACCTATGAAGAACAAGTGTCTGAATGATTTGATTCAGCCCTGAATGTTGTTGTCTACAACAAGACCCTGCTATCCCAAAAGAGAATTAGAAGACGATGAATATATGCATGAATGAAAACTGAACTATCTCAACATAACTCAAAGAGAAAACCTTAGCATTCTTTGTGCTTCTATCGTCCTCTTGTTCCTCCCCTTAGTTTAGTTTTTAACAATTTAGAATTGGTTAGAGTAGTTGAACTAACTTATTAGTTAAGCTAACATAAGGCCTTAACTAAATTTAGTTAAGGAAGGGGGAAAAAGTAATAATCATAATAGGGTCATAATTAAATAATAACTAATAGGTGGGACCCCCTTGTGACTCCTTTAGTGAATAACAATCATCACATCATAACATAACCCGTTTGTTAAGCAAACACACCCTGTGTGCCTCCCTTCAAAAACATATTTTCCTTTGACAAATTTAGCTCATAAAACTTGAAAATAAGTCAGACTAATATTCATATATCCAAAATAAAACATGTTGTCCAAAATCCATGGAGTCCACTGTCATAAAACAATAAATGACATAAAAATTAAAACCCATATTTTCCAGTCTATGAAGCAACCCTTCCTTGGTTGTTTCTGCCACCTCCTAATTTCCCTGAAATTGCCTTGAGTTGGGCAGGGCCTTTAGGCTTTATCTCACTAATCACATGGGAAAAATCATCCCTCAGATGCATTCGTGAAGACACGGATTTGTCAGAGTCATCGGAGGGTGAGGAAGGGGCAATGACAACTTTTCCTTTATCAGATGCATGGTGGGCTTCAGTCTTCAATATCTTCCTGACGCGGGAGGATTGCAATGACAAGTGGTTAGGGGCAACTTGGGCAATGGGGTTCAAATGTGGGGGAGCAGGCAAGGTTAAGTTTGGCCAGCCACGATGTTGGGAGACGACCGGGTGAACAATCTCTTACTACCCATTGTTTTCCGGGACTTCAGGCTATAAAGAGACATGGGGAGGCACATGTATACCAGGGGATTGAGGGGCTTGGAAGGGAGGCCTTTCAGGCCTTGGTTGGACTATTCCCTGTCCAATCCAATTAAAGAACCCAGCATGGAACAATTGGCCAAGATCTTCAAAATCAACATCAAAATGTATTGAGAACCTAGGCCTCCTTGGGCCTCGGTTCCAGTTTCCTCTACCTCTATTTCCTTGACCATGGCTTCCCTGACTGAAAAAACTCATCCTGCATATGTTAACAATTAGAAAATAGTCTTTTAAATAAACATGCATGACAACTCCTTAAAAATACGAAATAGATTTGGCTCAGAATGTATCAAGCTCATGCAATCCAATCCATACAAATTGTTCTAATGTTAATCAATGAGCAGGGGGGTGGAAAAATTGTTTAGGGATAGATGAGGGGTTTGTAATTTGAGAAAAAAAATGATATAATGAAATGGAAGAGATATGGCCACTGCTCAATGATAACAACAATCAACTGTAAGAAAACCATTAAACCTCACTGCAATCCACCCAAAATTCTGTTATTTCTATCCAATATAACAGATAAATTTTCTTAGTTGTGATCAATATCGAAATAGGGGGTGAAAAATGAATATGGGATATGTGAGGGGGTTGTTATTAGGGGAAAATGAGATAATGAGAGGGAAAAAAAATGTTTACTGTTCATGAGATTAATCAAGCAATCCATAACATCAACCAACAATCAGATGACTTAGTAGTAATTCCTATGTATTTAACTAGTTCACTGTCCAATAATAAAATATCCAATACAACTCCATTACAAAACACATGTACTTCACACAATTTGTAAGAGGTTCTGTTCCTTTTATTCATACATTCTGCATGTTATAACAATCAACAACAACACTCAATCTGTAACCATTAACATCCATCATTTCCATAAATTTCCCCAATCCACGTCTATATTTGAAAGTAGTATTTCCAAAAAATAATAATGAAGACTCTACTTCTGTTAATAGAGCCAATCGAGATCTTGTAATGATATCCATTCCCATACATATATATGCAGTAGAAAAATCAAAATGATCAAGACCTCACATATCACGCCTGAAAGGAAATTGACTATAACCAACAATCACTATTTAGATGCAGTCTATGTAGGAGTAAATTTCTGAAACCCTGTAACCATGCCACTGTGAAACAAGTATCATAGTGCGACTTAAAACCGAGCCAAACAACACACACAACTATCGCCAACAATGATCAATTTGAAAAAAGATAAACGCACTTAGAATTCGAGAGTATCACTGGGCATACAAACAAGTCATCCATATTATACATGGTGCACAATGAGAGGATTCCACCATAACCAAACAACAATATATAACCACGATGTACTCAAAAACTTCATTATGGGCCATTTACTAAGTCGTCTGTGAGTGATTAGGCCGCACATATTCAATTATATTCTACTAATGACAAAAGATGCAACAAACATATCCAATCCAATCTTCTAATTCTCAAAACCTCATTTACAGGACGCGACATGTGTGAACAACACCAAACCCATGTGACAGAAAAAATAGACCAAATAACCAACACACCTGTCATCAACAGTGGTCGATTTGAAATCAATAACACGCTTAAAGCTTAGTGGATATCATGAAAACAATTCATCCATACTACGCACTATGTGCAACTAAGAAAACTTCATGGTGCAACAATCCCGCTAATCACACAACAACATACGACCATGATATAACTCAATAAATCGTTTTAAGCTATTGATTTAGCCAATCGTGATTGACCAAGCTGTGCTCACTTAGGTTTATTCAACCAAAAACATAAGATGCAATGGGTATAGTCAGTCCAATAATTTACTTTGCAAAACACCTTATACAGAACACGACCTGCATGAGAAACCCCCATATTAGTAACCAATTCCAACCATCAACCGAAACATCAAAAGTGTGAATATTAGTAACTATATATCAACTAACAAATGCCACTATGGTAGAGGAACAACCAATCGAACAAGACATGGTAGCTATGCATATCCATGCATCCAATCGACACAGGGTAGAGGCCCTTCCATAAAAATCATTGAGTTACTTAGCATAAGGCGGGTGACTATGACCTTAAAAATAAATGCAAGGATTATGTTAATATCATAGAGGTAGTGACGGGAAGCCATACCAATATGATGGCTATACGACCCACGAGTGAGCCCATACTCAAGGTAATAAACCACAATAACTCGAAACCACTTGACAGGAGCGACAATTTCCCTATGCACCCTAGCCTGGAGGGTTAAGGGTTTGCACAATAGCCTTCACAGGAAGAATGGAAATAAATTCAGTGAGACTCCGAGGCCAAAGGTTTATGAACAAGGGGTTGTGGTGCTTGTGGAAGGGAGACAATCCCTTGGCAAGGTCGAAACAAGAAAACAGGGCTCTTAATTAAACCCAATAATCGTGAAGACAATCATCCAGCCAAAAATCCTTCAACCAACACGCAGTGGTAATAAGGAACTATCACTCAAGAAGATTAACAATCCAAGGAATTTAACTGATGAAAGCCGAACCATCTATTTTCCATTTAAATCCAAAATTCCACACAGTTGCAGCACTCAGGACAAACACAAACCCACACAAATGAGCCGAAATCATTTCATAACCAGAGTGAAGTCAAGAATGGACAAAAGAGACATACATGTTAATCATAATCCTTAAGACGAGGGGTGGCCGAGCGGTTTCACCCTGCTAAAAATCCGTAGCGTGAACACAATAACAAGATCAACAATAGTCCGACTAGGGTGGTGGCCAACAAGAAGGGTAAAGGTGACATGCAATAAATGCACATCGCCTCCACCCTCATCTCATTTACTCCATAGTACATGCCAACGAGCCTTCCATTAACACCATTAATCAACCAGTGCATCGATGGTATCAATACATTTAAACCATAGCATAATCCAAGTTCACATAATAATTCAACCAATTGCAATCACCTTGCCAAATGCGCCACCTATGTTTTCATTTCTGATATAACTCAAATAAATTGGTTGACCACTATACAATCTAAACGATCATGTATAGAATCATCACCAAATAGCATGATCAACATCAACCTGAAACATAGCATAATCACCATAAAAATGCAAGCCATCACTTCCATGAGCCACCAACATTATAACATATGTATATCAGCTACTTATCCCTTTAAGCAATGCATAACCAATGCATTATCACCTTTCCAAATGTGCCACCAAAATTTCCTCCATATGCATATAAAATGTAACTTAACAATATTTCATAGCCATTTCTTTGTTAGCTAGGACTTAACCACTATCAAAAAGTATTTTCATGCATATAGTATCGTAGAGCTAGGTCTCTTTTTTTGCATTATATATAGTATTTTACTTTTCCTCAAAATTCCTTTCTCTAATTTTCACTAACATTTTTGTTGTACAGGCGAGAAGAACAAATACCATAAATGAATAGCAAGTTGTAGAATCATGAAGGAACAATATCTCAAAACTTAATTGATATCAACAACAACCATATTCTCATCAACCATGTAACTTTGTAGCGCATCATCGTAATATTGAAAATGAACAGACATGATCTTCAAAAGTTTAAGGGGGTCCCACCTACTAACATTATTTAGTATTATATAATATTAGGCTTAACAACACTTTGCGGGCGAAATTACGTTGACGTTTTCAATCGTCAACAAATTGGCGACTCCACAGGGAAATTTGTTTTTAACAGATTAGAACTCAAAACTCATTGTTTCGCAGACCAAGAATAATAATCTCAAGAAGACGTGACTCGAATGATTATGCAACAGGGGGAAGTGAGCAGATTTAATGGAAATATAACTGTGAATTTCGGAATAACTCATGAAAAGTGTTAAGTATTAGGGGTTTTACCACTGTATGCATAATCATAAGCTCTTAACTTGAAAGAGGAAGCTTATAGTTTTGCTCTTAAGATCTTGATGGATGAAGAAATGGAAAGTAGAAGTAGGAAACAACCAATTCCTTGTAAGATAACAGTGGAAATATGTAACAAATTCAAGGGCCCTTCAGCGGAGAGATCATAGCAGTTGTGCAAGCTTGATTGTTATTGACTAACAATGCTTTGCAGGAGTGTCACTGTGGTAGAATTGATCCAAGAATATAACCTAACCGAATACTAAAAGATGATAATGACAAAAATTGCAATAGAATTAATAATGCAGAAATTAAAACAACAACAGTAAATGAAAAAAATCAACAAGAAAAAAACAACAACTCAGAAGAATAAACCAAAGTGTTGTAAAGCAGAAAAAGAAGCACAAAAATTGAAAACAAATCTAAACTACTAGTATACAAAAGATTCAATCAGCAAAGAAAACTTTTCACGTTGGTCCCTCACAATATTTAAAACGAGGACTGCTAATGGTGTGGGAAAACCATTGACTCTGCAATTCCTTTAAAATTTCCGAGTTAGTGTCCAAGACAAAAGTAATCCAAAAATGGCCTAACCCTTGAAATCCTGATGTAACTATCAACCTTTTGACGGATATGATTAAATCATCAAGATAAGCATGGAGACTGACTGACTCATCGAAAGTTGTGTGTATAGGCCTTCTCAAGGCGATACTTGTATCAAATAAGCCAATGGGCAGGCAATTGTAAGACATAGTATTGTGATTAGTAGTGGAAATGGTGTTGTGATAATTTGCACCTTCTACCTTGATTTTATTGTAACCAAACAAACTGTCAAGTAAGGGCTCTGAGTGTAACTCTACAACCTGTTGCAGAAACATTCTCATATTGAGAGGAGGGAAAGGATTTCTTATAATTGCTTGCCTGAAAGTTCGAAGACTAATGCAGGTTCTGAAATTGCCAGGGGTCTTCAAATCAGGTTCCCAATTTGAAACCCCTTTAGGGTGGACAAAAGAAAACATTTCAGTTCTTAAGGAATTCCTCAACTCCCTCCGAAAGGTTGCTTCCAGTGTAGAGTTCACAAGTCTTTGTTTTTGCCTGGTTGTTTTCATAATATGTTGAACAAGACCTGGATCAAAACCACGAAGGCTCGCATTAAAGCAAGAAAAAACCTTTCAAAATCCACTAAGTAATTCAACAGATTTCATTTCTTCTTTATCCGAACGTTGGATATTTATTTTAACGTTCGAGGATGATCTAGGTGTCCTAATGTTCATGGAGATGGTTTCAATCACCTTCAGTTGTGACTCCTCTTCCTTTTCCTAATTTCCTCCAACACTCAAGGAAAACAAAACCTCGAGAGGAGTCGAGCCTTCATGAATTTAATTATTTTCTACAAAGATAATCTTCTCAGGATTGATAGGTTCATTTTGACTGACATCACAAATTCTTTCATTGTTAGGGATGGCCTTCCAGAATTTTTCATTCTCAGAAATGTATGAGCAATGTAGATATTAGAGAGCACAATCAGGCCAGTGAGGCGAGAGCTACTAAGTAGGAGAGGCTGCGAAGACAACTAATCGATCAATTATTGAATTCAACTCCTTCCTAACATGAGTGATGTTAAAAGATAGGAGATTCGAGACAAGTGCCCAAACAATTTGGGGATATTGTTCCATCATCTTGTTTCTAGGAGTACATGTCTTACATGTTAGGTTCACTACAAGCTCATAATTTCTAAACATTGAAAGGTGACCACAACCAAGATTAAGGGCGTTCTCGATGCCTAACAACAAAGCTTTGAATTCAGCGGCATCGTTTGAGCAAGCAAACTCCAACTTGTATGAAAGATTATGAATCTTTCCTGCAGGGGAAACCAAGATAATACCAGCCCCATTACCATCATCTGAGTGTGAACCATTGAAGTGCATACGCCACAATTCATCCTCTAAATCAATTATTTCCAGAGGAATATTATCTTCTTCATCGAATATGGAATACACTCCTAGGTCTTCTTCGATATAGTTTACACTAGATTGCAGAACACTCTCTATGTAAGGTGGAATTATTCCTTCTCTAAGGACTATGATATTATTTCCATTCCGAGGAACGAATAAATTTGTCGTCGAGCAAGAGGTATCCACATGTTAGGGCTTGCCAATCTCTCCCCAAGATACTCAAATAATTTCTTACAGGCATATCAATCACCTGAATGCTGAGGGTTGTCCTTATCTCAGGATGAGCGCATAAATCCAAGTTTACATCCTTAATCTCACCTATGGTCGTTTATTGCAGACTATTATAGGAAAACATGCTTCTGGCATTTTCGTTTGTACAAGATAAGCCTATCTCTTCCATAATAATCTTCGACATGACACTTGGGCCTAAACCACCATCAATGAGGCAACAATGGGCGATTTTATCCATGATCTTTACAGAAATATAAAAAGGGGGATTTTTAACAGGGTATCTGAAGTTATGTACACCTACTTTATTTACAGAAGAATCCTCTTCACTTACCTCTTTGGAAATATTGGCTACAATAGAATCTTTTCCTTCCATGAATTGTTTCAGATGCATCTGTTGTTCAGGGATGACAACCATGTCTAGAAGGGTTGCATCTGCCTTGATGTTGGCCAATTGATTCAAGATATTGTATTTGGAAGAGGGGGGAGGAGGAGTGATTCCTTGACTCTCATGAACTTTGGAAACTTGAGTCTTAGCAGCGGTTGAAGATGAACTCGGGTTAGAAGAACTTTTGGGGCATAGGATTTGTTCCTAGTATCGATGACCATGACATCTTCTGGCTCAGAAAAATCCAGGACAATGATAGTGGCTTATGGTCGTTTACCAAAGATCTTGTCTCTAGCACTCTTCCTTACCTCACATGTGGTTTCTTTGTGGTGTTCATCGCAAAGGTTACACCAACTCCGAGGCAGGATAGCCTTCGGCTAGAAATTATTTTCAACTGGACCTCTAAAAGGAGGAGAAAAAGAGGATGGAGGTCCAGGGGTGAGTGGGTTGACAGTACCTTTCCGCTCAAAATCTATCATACGGTTGTTCATATCTTGGAATAACTGTAAGAGAGCAGACATATCTGTCTGTCTAATTGATTCTCCCTGGGGTAGACCAGTTCGTTCAAGTTGTTCCTCATACTCTGAACAAGTGTGCAGAGTGGAACCGAGATTATCAATGGCCTTTTATTCAAGCCTGTGATGGTAAGGAGAAGGCAATTCATTGTAGTAATGCATGAAGGTGGCTTGGTTCTGGGGGCGTATAAGTTCGAGGATTTGATTATACAACTTGGTAAAATGCAAGTTGAAGGACCTGATGGTCTCACCATATTTGTAAGTGATGTTTTTGTACTCCCTTAACTTCTCATCAGGTCTTTTGGATTTCCCGTAAGTGGATTAGAACCAATAAATCAGTTCCTCCCAAGTAGAAAAGATCTTAGGAGGAAGGTCAAAGAAATCGGCTGCAACCTTTCCTTCCAAGGAATTGACAAACAAGCGCATGAAAGTGTCATTGTTGTTAGCCCCTATATTATGACAAGCATTCGAAAATGCCACTAGGTGTTCTTTAGTACTGACAATGTTATTTCCTGAAAACGTAGGCAAATTCTCTTTAAACTTCAGAAGCGGGCGAGTAGCAAATGCTAGGTTAAGAGGAGAAGACACATGCCATGGTGTGGTTATGGCATCTTCTTCAAACTGAAAAAGGCCATACTTTTTAATGAATTTGGTGGGGTTTGTAGTAGATTGGACCGGGATATAGTGGTTGTACAAGCTGCCAATCACCGATGACGATCAAGATTGGGAAGATGGAGCACTTCCAGTGCCACCAGAGCCACCACTAGATGCCATTCTGTGGATGATAGGTGAGGGAAAGGAAGATGAGTTGGATGAATCAAATAAAGTTCTCCTTAGAGCACTTTGTTGGGAAGATAACACAACGTTTCTCCTTCCTATTTCAGCAATAGGATTGATTTCAGGTCACAAGCCTCTTCTTCTTCTAGAAGCACGAGAATCTAAGGACATGAAAGAAAGGCCAAAACTGAAGAAACAAAAGATTATTGCTGATTTATGGGCTTCCTATGTCTATCTTCCAATTGTTCTTGGACACTAATATCTCTTTCAATTTCTGCCCAAGAACGGTTAAGCTCAGCACAAGTCCTAACAATGTCTAAAATAGTATGAAACAGGTTCAAAGCAATGTTGGTCTGGTCTTGGAGACCAGGCTCAAGATTGGGCTTTCTTGCAATAGAAACAATCATGAATAGAAAAATAGTCAAGGAATCAAAACAAAAAAGAAATATGTATCGATGAAAAATCAAGTATAGAATTTAACCACAGAGATATCGAAGATCTCCCCAGTATGGTCGCTAAATAAATGTTGAGGACAAGATATGAATTGATATTACTCAAGCATTTTCAGACTTTACTTGGCTAAAGTAAAGTAGATGGGAATATCACCCTATGTTTATAGCCAACAAAAATATATATCCTAACTCACAAGTATTAATTACAAGTGCTCAGGCTAGTCTTTTAGCAACAAAAATCTTGTTGGAAATTCACTTTTTATATATATTTTTTCTGAAAATATCAGTTGCTGAAATAAATGTAAGAACAGAAGTAAAGACACCAAGATCATAATAAATATAGATGAGACATAAAGAAATCCATTATTTCATTCCAATTCATCAAAGAGTCACTGTCTTTATAAAACTTCACACAGAAATCTTGGACCAAATTCAAACTTAGAAATCCCCGATGGAACATACAAAAGGACCTCTGACAGAAAACCAAAACTGAACTCTAAAAGCTGGATCATCTTGCCACATATTGTTGCCCACTCGAATCTGCACAATATCCTTTATCAGTCATGAAAGGTAATTCAAAACAGACAAGTCTACACAGACTATCAGAGATAGATCAACACCTCTAAAGAACAAGTGTATGAATGATTTGATTCAGCCCTGAATGTTGTTGTCTACAACAAGACCCTGCTATCACAAAAAAGAATTAGGCTATGATGAATATATGAATGAATGAAAACTGAACTACCTCAACATAACTCAAAAAGAAAACCTTAGCATTCTTTGTGCTTCTATCCTCCTCTTGTTCCTCCCCTTAGTTCAACTTTTAACAATTTAGAATTGGTTAGAGCAGTTGAACTAAATTAATAGTTAAGCTAACATAAGACCTTAACTAAATTTAGTTTAAGGAAGGGGGAAAAAGTAATAATCATAATAGGGTCATAATTAAATAATAACTAATAGGTGGGACCCCCTTGTGACTCCTTTAGTGAATAACAATCATCACATCATAACATAACCCATTTGTTAAGCAAACACACCCCTTGTGCCTCCCTTCAAAAACATATTTTCCTTTGACAATTTTAGCTCATAAAACTTGAAAATAAGTCAGAATAATACTCATATATCCAAAATAAAATATGTTGTCCAAAATAAAACATGTTGTCGAAAATCCATGACGTCCACTGTCATAAAACAATAAATGACATAAAAATTAAAACCCATATTTTCCAGTCTGTGAAGCAACCCTTCCTTAGTTGTTGATGTCACCTCCTGATTTCCCTAAAATTGCCTTGAGTTGGGCAGGGCCTTTAGGATTTATCTCACTAATCACATGGGAACAATCATCCCTTAGATGCATTCGTGAAGACACAGATTTTTCAGAGTCATCAGAGGGTGAGGAAGGGGCAGCAAAAACTTTTCCTTTATCAGACACATGGTGGGCTTCAGTCTTCAATCTCTTACTAGCATGGGAATATTACAATGGCGAGTGGTTAGGGGCAACTTGGGCAATGGGGTTCAAAGGTGGAGAAGGAAAGGTTAATTTTGGCCAGCCACGGTGTTGGGAGACTGCCAGGTCAACAATCTCCTGCCACCCATCGTTTTCCAAGACTTCAGGTTGTAAAGAGACATGAGGAGGCATAGGTATACCGGGCGCTTGAGGGGCTTGGAAGGGAGGCCTTTCAGGCCTCGATTGGACTATTCCCTGTCCAATCCAATTAAAGAACCCAACATGAAACAATTGGCCAAGCTCTTTAGAATCAACATCAAAATGTATTGAGAACCTAGGCCTCCTTGGGCCTCGGTTCCAGTTTCCTCTACCTCTATCTCCTCGTCCATGGCTTCCCCGACTGAAAAAAATCATCCTGCATATGTTAACAATTAGCAAATAGTATTTTAAATAACCATGCATGACAACTCCTTAAAAATATGAAATAGATTTGGCTCAGAATGTATCAAGCTCATGCAATCCAATCCATACAAATTGTTCTAATGTTAATCAATGAGCAGGGGGGTGGAAAAATTGTTCAGGGATACATGAGGGGTTTGTAATTTGCAAAAAAAAAATTGATATAATGAAAGGGAAGAGATATGGTCACTGCTCAATGATAACAACAATCAACTGTAAGCAAACCAATAAACCTCACTGCAATCCACACATAATTCTGCCATTTCTATCCAATATAACACAGAAATTTTCTTAGCTATGATCAATATCAGAATAGGGGGTGAAAAATGAATATGGGATATGTGAGGGGTTGTAATTAGCGGAAAATGAGATAATGAGAGGAAAAAAAAATGTTTACAGTTCATGATATTAATCAAGTAATCCATAACATCAACCAACAATCAGATGACTGAGTAGTAATTCATGTGTATTTAACTAGTTCATTGTCCAATAATAAAATATCTAATACAACGCCATTACAAAACATATGTACTTCACACAATTTGTAAGAGGTTTTGTTCCTTTTATTCATACATTTTGCATGTTATAACAGTCAACAACAACACTCAATCTGTAACCATTAACATCCATCATTTCCATACATTTCCCCAATCCACGTCTGTATTTGAATGTAGTATTTCCAAAAAATAATAATGAAGACTCTACTTTTGTTAATAGAGCCAATCGAGATCTTGTAATGATATTCGTTCCTATACATATAGATGCAGTAGAAAAATCAAAATGATCAAGACCTCACATATCACGCCTGAAAGGCAATTGACTATAACCAACAATCACTTATTAGACGCAGGATATGTAGGAGTAAATTTTCGAAACCCTGTAACCATGCCACTGTGAAACAAGTATCTCAGTGGGACTTAAAACCGAGCCAAACATCCCACACAACTATCACCAACAATGATCAATTTGCAAAAAGATAAACACACTTAGAATTCAGGAGTATCACTGGGCATAGAAACAAGCCATCCATATTATATGTGGTGCACAATGAGAGGATTCCACCATAACCACACAACAATATATAACCACGATGTACTCAAAAACTTCATTCTATTCCATTTACTAAGTCGCCTGTGAGTGATCAAGCCGCACATATTCAAGTGTATTCTACTAATGACAAAAGATGTAGTAAACATATCCAATCCAATCTTCTAATTCTCAAAACCTCATCTATAGGATGCGACATGTGTGAACAACACCAAACCCATGTGACAAAAAAACGGACCAAATAACCAACACGCCCATCATCAACAGTGGTCAATTTGCAATCAATAACACGCTTAAATATTAGTGGATATCAGGAAAACAAGTCATCCATACTATGCACGGTGTGCAACTAAGAAAAATTCATGGTGCAACAATCCCGCTAATTACACAACAACATATGACCACGATATAACTCAATAAATCATGTCGAGCTATTGATTTAGCCAATCGTGATTGACAAAGCTGTGCGGACTTAGGTTTATTCAACCAACAACAGAAGATGCAATGGGTATACCAAGTCCAATAATTTACTTTGCAAAACACTTTATACAGAATGCGACCTACGTGAGAGACCCCCATATTCGTAACCAATGCCAACCATCAACCAAAATATAAAAAATGTGAATATTAAACTAACAAATTCCACTGTGGCAGAGGAACAACCAACCAAACAAGCCATGGTAGCTATGCATAACCAGGCATTCAATCGACACAGGGTAGAGTCCCTTCCATAAAAATCGCTGAGTTACTTAGCATAAGAGGGGTGACTGTGACCTTAAAAAGTAGATAAGAATGCAAGGATTATGTTAATGTCACAGAGGAAGTGACGGGAAGCCATGGGTGAGCCCGTACTCAATTTAATAGACCACAATAAATGGAAACCACTTGATAGGCGCGACAGTTTCCCTATGCACTCTAGCCTGGAGGGTTAAGGGTTTGCACAGTAGCCTTCAGAGGAGGAACAAAACTAAATTCAGTGAGACTTCGAGGCCGAAAGTGTATGCACAAGGGGCTGTGGTGCTTGTGGATGAGAGACAGTCCCTTGGCAAGGTCGAAAAAAGAAAACATGGATCTTAATTAAACCCAATAACTTTGAAGACAATCATCCAACCAAAAACCCTTCAACCAACACGCTGTGGTAAGAAGGAACTATCACTCAGGAAGATTAACAATCCAACGAATTTAACTGGTGAAAGCCGAACCATCTATTTTCCATTTAAATCCAAAATTCCACATAGTTTCAACACTCATGACAAACACAAACCCACACAACTGAGCCGAAATCATTTCATAACCAGAGTGAAGTCAAGAATGGCCAAAAGAGACATACATGTTAATTGAAATCCTTAAGATGAGGGGTGGTCGAGCGGTTTCACCCTGCTAAAAATCCGGAGTGTGAACACAACAACAAGATAAAAAATAGTCTGACTAGGGTGGAGGCCAACGAGAAGGGTAAAGGTGACGTGCAATAAATGCACGTCGCCTCCACCCTCATCTCATTTACTCCATAGTACATGCCAACAAGCCTTCCATTAACACCATTAATCAACCAGTGCATCGATAGTATCAATACATTTAAACCATAGCATAATCCAAGTTCACATAATAATTCAACCAACTGCAATCACCTTGCCAAATGCGCCACCTATGTTTTCATTTATGATATAACTCAAATAAATCACTTGACCACTATACAGTCTAAACGATAATGTATAGAATCATCACCAAATAGCGTGATCAACATCAACCTGAAACATAGCATAATCACCATAAAAACGCAAGCCATCACTTCCATGAGCCACCAACGTTATAACATATGTATATTAGCTACCGATCCCTTTAAGCAATGCATAACCAATGCATTATCACCTTGCCAAATGCGCCACCAAAATTTCCTCCATATGCATATAAAATGTAACTTAAAAATATTTCATATCCATTTCTTTGTTAGTTAGGACTTAACCACTATCAACAAGTATTTCATGCATATAGTATCGTAGAGCTAGGTCTCTTTTTTTGCATTAGATATAGTATTTTACTTTTCCTCAAAATACCTTTCTGTAATTTTCACTAACATTTCTATTGTACAGGCGAGAAGAACAAATACCATAAATAAAAAGCAGGTTGTAGAATCATGAAGGAAGAATATCTCAAAACTTAATTGATATCAACGACAACCATATTCTCATCAACCATGTAACTTTGTACTGCATCATCGTAATATTGAAAATGAACAGACTTGATCTTCAAAAGTTTAAGGGGGTCCCACCTACTAACATTATTTAGTCTTATATAATAATAGGCTTAGCAACACTTTGCGGGTGAAATTACGTTGACGTTTTCAATCGTCAACATGCGTCTCAAAAATCGTGCCCAATCGTACTATTGAGCGCCTTGGCCTCCCCCCATGCACTGGCGGATTTCAATATTTAAAATAAATCATTGGCAGATTTTACCAAGTCACATCCCAACCCAAACAGTTGGGTGGACATGGTAAAGGCAGAGTGGATTGGGGAGATCCCGAGGTCGAGCCTGCAGACTCCCATTTTGGTACTTTGTTACACTGCTTTGCTTGATATATGGTGCATTCGTTTGGCGGTTGGATATACTTGGCAGAGCCTTGGTGGATATGGTTACGTTGGTGGTTATGGTTTACATTCATCCAAATCTGGCGGAGATTCTACCAACTTTTGCAGATTGGGGTTTGGTGCCAACCAACCCCGACATTCTTTTTTTTTTGCATTTTTCGGTTGCTAGGCATCCTTGTTCGTTTGCACAGCCCATGAATGGGCCACGTGGTGACCATTTATTGGCCCACATCATCTGCTTGCATAGTCACCCTACCACTTCATCCTGCCACGTGCTCTACCACATCCTGTACGATTTTCCATGTGGATGTACAGACCGCGACATGGCGCTTTACCATTGGTCCACGAATTGACCAAAAAATGACGACAATGAGTGACACATGGAATCCTATGGTGCTGCCACGCCATGATGCTGATGTTAGCATGACATGTGTCATCCTCTACGTGTGCCATGTATACTGTACAAACACTGATGTAATCCGTATTGATGCTTACATCAACAGTACGAATGCTGGCTCATCCCTACTGACTGGGCTAGGTTGACCAAAACTTTGACCGCGAATATATTTTGATCCGTAACTTCATTTGATGAGCCGTTTACGCCGTTGGAAATCCTGCAACGCGGTCTTCGCGATGATGCCAATTTCACTGAATTTTGAGGACTTTGAATTTTTTCCCTTTCTCTGTCTGCTGAGGCCATTCAGAGCTTCCTGAGTTGCTTCTGCGAATTCTAGGTTGTCCTTAGTCTTCTTTAGATCCTTTTTGGATCAGTTATTTTAATAAAACTCAACTAAATGAAGATAGCCTTCCCACTTGGAAATCTTTTCTATAACATGCATTCTAAGCATATATTCAATTATTTGGTTGACCCTCTTTGTCTTTTTATTTGAATCTAGATGATATCACATTATGTTGAATTTTATATTTGTCCCAAATTCTTTAAACAACTCTCTCAAAAAATTAGATGTGGATTTGGGATATTTGTCGAACACTGTTTCCTTAGGCACCCCATGTAGCCTAGCAATTTATTTCATGTAAATTTCTACACCGTTGACTACCTTGTGAAGCATATTTACTAGAACAAGTGCATCCTTTGTAAGCTTTTCCACCACTACCATGATGGAATCATGTTGCTTTGTTTTTATGGGCATTTGGTGATGAAATCTATAGGAACAACTTCCCATTTCCATTTAGGAATGGACCATGGATGTAGTAATCTCGTTGGATGTTTGCCTTCTGACATTCCATGCATATGGCTATATAATAAGCCACACATTTCTTCATTCTAGGCCAAAAATACTGGCCTCTTACAACTGCAATTGTCTTATGATAACTTGGATGTCCAACGTATGGCACATTGTGCATCTCTTTTAGAACTAAATTTCGTAGATCTGGAGAATTAGGAACATAAAATTTGTTCTTGTACAAGAGGATCCCAACCTCTTCTAGACTATAATATTTAAATTTTAGTTGTACAATACCCTACTGTAAGCCTTGTTTAACTTGCACATAATGTTTCTCTAAGAGATATAAGGTGAGACACTCGGTGCCATAATAAGGGGTGCTAGAATTTATTTAAGAGACATGTGTCTTGGAATACCTTGGAATATCCTTAAATTACCTTCCTCGTCAAGGCATGTGAATGCCTTGTTGTAACAAACTAGGATAATGTGATGCTTGTCCAACCAATCCATACCAATAAAGAAATCATATGACCCAAATAGTGTGATTTTCAAATATTCCTTAGTGATAACTCCATTCATGTTCACCAGGCAATCATTGACAAGCTCATTAATTCTCCTCTTGGTTCCAATAGCTAGTTGAACCAATCAAGACTTGTCATGCTTACATCTCTTCAATTTAAATTTGTCAATCGGACTAGGATTTATATAGCTATGAATAGCTCTAGAATCAATCAAAATAGATATAGGATGATTATCAATCTTACCTTCCACTTTAATCACATGGGATTGATAGTTTTATTTTCTATTGTCTAAGGATTCATAAATCCTTATCACACTCCTTCCCATGTATTCCACTGTATCCACCTCCTGAATGTTGTGGATAGTCCTCATTCTTTTTCCCTTGTGAGGACAATATTTATACATGTGATCTCCTTCACATCCCCAACACTTAATGGGTTGTTGTCTTGGCCTCTTCCCAAAGGAATATATCATCTTAGATTCATCTTGTGTTGGCTTCCCTTCTTTATATGCTTGAGAGATTTTCCTAAAGAAAGGGAGCTTAAATCCTTTCTTCCTTTGATCCATATTTCCTTTCTTCTTATTGTCCCAAGATTTTTTAAAAGTTAGTCTTCCCTTATTATGTTGATACAAATATTTGGCTTTCCTTATGTCAAATTCTTAGGCTCATCAAACTAGATTTTAACCTTGTATAGCGATGGAAACCCACTCAAGAACCTCTAAATACCTTCTCATCCTTGATGAAATTCACATACCTCAAAAGCTCCAAGAATTTCTTGTCATGCTCTTCCATAATCATGTTTCCTAGCTTGAGCTCAAATAATTCTTGCATCTTCTTGTCATAATAGTGTTATGACGAGTACTATTGTTGGAAGTATTTCTTGACCTGCTTTAGCTGGTCCCACCACATGGAAGCTTTCATTTGAAGATGATATATGAAAATCCTTGCTTCCATATTTGAGCTCTTCTTGTTAAATTTTTTGGCTAATGATGATGTCTACTAACACTCCTTGAGTGCCTGGATCCCTTGTGATCATCCCTCCTATCATGAGATTTTGATGTCGTTGCATGTCTTGCACTGGTTGCACATTTTGTGATAGAATCTTTATTGGGTTTTCTTTGCAAATTATTTAGACTCTATAATAGTTGAGTATTACTTTAATTATGGTCCTCCTGATCTCTTATCAACCTTTCATTTTCTGCTCTATATCTTTTCACTCCCATTTGCAATCTCTTATCCTTCTTCATCTCAATTTAAGAATAATATTCATGTACTAATTTAGATTCAGAGCCTTTAGATGTAATCTCATATGAATTATATTTCCAATAAATATACGTGTGCCTCATTTTGGGTTTTGAGCTAAAATTTATGGATTTACGAATTTTCCCTTTCTATTCAATTGTGCCCTCTTTTCGTTGGTGCAATCTAGATGAGAGACTATATTTTTCCATTGATAGAAGAAAATATAGTGAGAACCAAGAAAACTTTTATATTAGGTGTTGATAGTATTCTTGATTGTGAGTACACAACAACTCCGAGATCGGTAATCTAATGCCCCCTTCAAATTCTACATTAATATGGATTTGCCAACTTTTTCCTTTTTGTGTTTCCTCTGGCCTTAGGATTTTTAGCGAAAATTCTTATCTCCCAAATGGAGCAAAATTGGGAAAAATTTAGTAAGAAAAATTTGTATGGATCATTAAGGAGTTAGATTGCCAACTAAATAAAATTTTCCAAATTTGCAATCTGGAGTCCCTTTTCCTCATTTGAAGATCTCAAAAATCCCTAAAATGTGGCTCAAAATAGTGGATTTTGGCTTGTTTTTGCATTCCTAGTCCAAAACCCTTAGAATTCGGGAAAAATATCCGTCGAGTTTCACCATGTATTATTTCCTAACTCACCATAACAATTTCATTAGCAATAGGGACTCTACCAAGGAGTACCACCCTATTATTTGAAAACCACTAATTTGCATTTTTTGGAATTTTGGAGCAGAATTGGTGAGTGAGCCTCACTAACACTTTTGTATTCCTCCTTATTGTGGACATACCCTTAAATTTTCATCTAATTATGAGTTTTTCTACTTTTTTTTATGGCCAAAACAAGATTTTAGTTTGAGTTGTTTTTTAATTCTTCTTCATCTTTCTCTTCATTGATGTGGCATGTCACCCTCCTTTCTTCTCTTCCATGACAAGTTTTTCTTCTATTATTTATGGCATCACGCCATATTTATTTTCCTATCACGCCAAATAAATATTGGTGTAACGATATATTACAAAACCAAATTTTATCCATCATGACAAATGAATTTTGATGGAGTGATATATCACATCCCATAATTTTATATCGTGCGATGTCTTTTTCACACCTCATAAATTTATTTATTGCAGCAGATAATTTTTCACCACGGCATGTATTGCATTCCACAATTTTAATCCATGCAACTTTTTTGTCTCACTTTATAAAATTAATTTCCACGATGTATTACACTTAAATTTTCTTTGTGCGATACATTGCATTGCAAATTTTTATCTTTTTTTATTTCTTCAAGTTTTTCTTTTAAGTCCTCCTTCTCTCCATCCTTCGTTATCTTTCACACTACCAAAAACTATCTTCTTGCGATGTATCACATTGTAAAATTTTATGGTACAATACATTGCTCCTTTTTAACTTTTATTTATGACATCAATGCTCCTATCTTTATCGCATATCCTGAGACTTTATTCTTTTGAGGTGTATTGCACCAAAATTATTTTGGTTTGATACACCAAATTGAAAAAAAAATATTTTTGCACGATATGCAATCCTTCTAAAAAAATTTCAAATTATTTTTCAAGTCTTGGGTCCACTTCCTTGCTATAAACATTGTGTAGCATGAAAAATGTTTTCATGTGATGCACATTGTGTTGCACAAAAACATTTTCATCAAATACACAATTTTCTCAAAAAAATTCTAAAGTAAAAAATGTCTGTTCCTCCTTTGCGGCATATCGCACCAAAAATATTTAGGTCTGATACATTGCATCACAACAAAGTTATATTTATGTGATATGCAAACTTCTTCTAAGTTTTAAGAAAAATTTCTAATTTTTTATCCCATCTTCCTTAGCAAGAATGTTGTAGCACATGAAAAATATTTTCATGCGAGACACATTGTATTGCACAAAAAATATTTTTGTGCGATACATATATGAAATTTACAAGTATTTTTGACACTTAGTCTCTTTTTCCAAAATTTGAGCTCGTGACTGTAGCGGTTGTCATAGAAACTATAGACTCAACGTTCTAAGTCGATTTCGACCACTCAAATCCAAATCAACCCCTACACCAAATAACTCTAATACACAATCACAAATTTGGGTTTTTTTGCCCACTTTAACACAAGAAAAGTTTGTTGTTCTGCAATAGTCCCATATAGGTCTTGTGTTGCAACCATGGATTTGATATCAACTTTATTGTACCCATTACCATGAAAAAATGAAACACTTTTATACCCATTACAAATAAGTGCATGCAACATGATAAAAATGCCATTAATTTTAAATTTCTAAATGCACCCATTTAAGCATACACACCAACATAAAAACACTCAAAACATAGAGTGAAATGCAACAATAAAGCATATCATTAAACTACAAATAAGAACAGTGATAAAAACACTTATCTTAATGAACAATATACACAACTGGTTGTAGGCGACGAACATTCCACCTAACCATAGACTCTGCTTCTCGATTTCTCTCAGTAGAAGGTCACCCTCGTGTTGGGGTGATGAATTCACAAGAAAGAATGGTTCCTATGACTGCCTATTGTCCACTCAATAGTTCAATACCCAATAAGAAATCACAACAAGCTAATTCTTACAAAAATTCTGATCCACAAGGTCTCTTTTCCCTCAACCTACACAACCCAAGGAATGTGATCCCTTTCTTTGCCACGTAGTTCCTCAGGCAATCCCACTTTCCTCCAGGGCTCTAGCACATGTTGGCCAGGAAATCTTCCAGTTGGGGACTCTAGGAATTCCAGTTGTAACAAGAATGCTCACAACAACAATTTCACTTTCTCTTGGGTAGTTTCCTTGACATAAAATCACTCATAGGCTTAACAACCTAACTCTACATGCATTTTCTAGCTCTAACAAGCTATCCTCAACACCTATTATGGCTGCATTCTCTTCCCATTACCTAGAAATCTATTTTCCTTTCCTCTCCCCAGCTATAAAAAATACCCTCTCTCTATACTTGAATCTCCTTTTCTTCTCCCATGCATGCTTTGATTCTCAAAGTCCCCCAAAATTATTGTACCCATCCCATGCTCTAATAACTAGGTGAAATGACTTTTCCATCCACCTCTTACATGCTTATACTTAGCCCATTCTTCAATAACTATGTGAGATGAATTTACCCACCAACCTCTTACATGCATTCAATGATTGGTTTGATAAGTCAAAGGAGGTAAATATTAATAATAACATGATTTTAAAAACTAGCATGGGTTTATTAGTGTTATGACCCATGGGGGGCATATATGGGGTTAAATGTATATGATATGACCCCAAGGGGGGGAATATATGGGGATAAATTTACATGTAATGTGTAAATGTACATGTAATAGAGTCGACCTAATAGTAAAGGGGCTTCATGTGTAGTGTGTGAATATGTATACATAGATATCATGTATTCATTATTGCGGGGATGTGAATTGTGATGTATGCATGTATTCGGGTATTTGGAGGAGGTTCTCCTATTCTTTAAGGAGTTATTGTGTAATTCATATCTATTATCTATATTGGAGATGTGATCCATCTCACATTGGTGTACATGGTGTGTACTTCTAGTTTATTATGATATTTTAAACATTTGGTACATAAAAATTAGGCACTTGGGATCCTCCCCCTCTCTTATGGAAACTTATCCCCCGTGACTTCGTCCTCAACTTTCTGTAGTTGATGTATTTCATTTTATTATTTTCAATGTAGATTGTTTATATATTACATTGCTTGGCCCATGGCCATGTACAATATTTACAAATATACATCACTAATATGGGGATTAAAAACTGGGGTGTTGCAAGATATGTAATGGATTTTTTAATTTTTTAGAAACTATTTTATGACACCAACATCTAATTTGTCGAGTGATGCAAGAGAATCAAAGTTACTCTATTAATATTGAGTCTGATAACACCAAGGATGACATGAGTGTGCAAACTGAGAATGATGTAGAGTCTAATACAAATGATAAGTGTGAGATATCCTTGAGAGATAACTCCAAGATGGTGAATTCACGGAGGGAATGAGAATAGTTTTAGAGAGAGAAGGCCCAAAGTTAATTGGGTAATGAGAATAAAAGGATAATTAAACATATTGATAGGATGTCAACATGGAATATGCATCAATGATAACATCACCTTGGAGGTCACCACATAAATGAAAATTCATTGGAATGAGATAAGACGAAGATTGGGTTGTAAGAGGCAACGAGTATCGATGGACCAAAGAGAACCCAAAAAATTTAGAATGAGTGGTGAATGGAATCAAAGTAGAGATATCATTGAGATGATGGGAAGGAACATAGTGAATATTTCAAGGCCGTAATTATTATCACATAAAAATGGTTCACCTAGACCAAAATGCTAGGTGTATCGAAATACTCCAACAATAGTATGGGTACCATGACTTTTACACCATATCACCTTTAATTAACTTTAGGAACCCTTTTCCTAAAGTTAATTTCACTCATAAATCCATAAAAAACCACTTTTACGTAATATCCCCTTTAATTAACTATAGGAACCATTTCCCTAAAGTTAATCCCACTTAATCAAGTCATAAACCATTTTTATGACTTTCCCTCCTATTTTTAATTTCAAAAAACAAAAATATGAGAGAAATTTCTTATTTTTCCTATAAAACAAGGAGAGGTCTCCCCCCATTTCATTACCACTCTCATTTTTCACTCTTTCAATCCTCTTGCTCTCATTTTCCCTCATTATGGATTTTTTACCCTATCTTTGTCCCTTTACCACTAAAACCCTCGCTTCTTGAGGAGCACACTATTGCAGCCATCTAAAACTAGAAGAGAGAGAAACTACAACCACACACTCAAGGAAATCTAAGAACACTCCCAAGGAGAGGCCACCATAATATCAACACCTTCAAGAGCTCTCCATAGGTGATATTGTGAATTCTACCATTTGGGTAATTGATTCATTTATTCTTCGATCAAATTTTTGTCCTTGTCTTTTATTTTTTGTTTAATTTTACTTCCATCTATAAGAATAACATAGATTCAGGAATAAATCAATTCTTTGAAAGCTACGGTTTTTAGTTTTCTAACTCATTTGTGTGTAATATTGTAGCAACTGCAAGGTTTACAAATTTACTCACTCTGTTTACAAATTTTCACCAACAGAGTGGCGACTCCAGGATGTATTCGAGCCAATATCAAGATCCTTGGTTGTGGTGTGTGGTAAATGGTTTTATTTTTCAGTTTAATTTATTTTTTGAGTTTTTTTTTATGTTTTTTTTTTATTTTTATTTCCTATAGCTTTATGTGTTGTGTTTGCAGGTAATAGGGGCCAAAAATAATTTAGGAATCTCGTAGAGTCGAGCTCCTAGGCACATAAGACCCCCTAGATACCGACACAATTATTGGGGTCAACAAATGCATTGAATAACACATTAATATGGTCCAATTCCTAAGTTGGCCAATGCAATAAACAAGGTACCTTTCTTCATGGGCCAATGCACTTTCTGAGGTAACATTCTGTGGGGGTTAAAACCTTTGTTTTTTCCAGTTTTTCTTGCTTTTGTGTGTTTGTTGGGTTGTTTTTTAGGGTCTTTAGATGCTCATTTAGAGTTTTATTTTGTAGGTTTGTCTTAAAACATTTAAAAATCCAAAGTATTTAGGAACAAACCCCCTTATGGTTTTAGTACCTTTCCTTCAAGATATTTTTTGAGGGTTTGAATTTCTATTTTTTCTTTGCAAATAGGCTGCAAATTTGCATTTCAGTGGTTGTTTACATGTGTAGGTTTCGTTTCTTACATTTCATTTCATTTTAATTTGAAAAATTAAAAGAAAATGAGGCATATCGGTTAGGGCATATAGATAGCTGCATTGCAAATTTTTAGCTATCTTCTATAGCCATAGGCCATTTCATTTTTTCTGTTATAGAATGTTCATGTGGGTCATATTTTCATAAACCCTTAGAGAAAAATAAAAATGCCACTTAGGACCCATATTTTTTTTCTTTCCAATAGGGATTTTTCTCCTTAGTAAATCTAATTGCATGTAGGATTGTTTAGGAAATGATTTTTTGGTTTGAAAAATATAATTTTTTATGAAAATTATTTCTATTTTAATTAAAGGAAAAATCAACATTTAGTACTTTCCTTAAATTATTTGCATATTTATTTAGATTTTATTTCAATACCATTTATTTTAAGCATTTGTTTTCAGTAGTTTAATTTTACTCACATCACAAGCACACAAAAACAAAATATGCTTGGTTCATGATGCCAAGATTAGCCTTAAAATAAACCAATTACCTTAAAACACATTTAAGCCCCCTTGGGAACCAAAAACAAAATTGCAGTTAAGTTAGGACTCTGGGGATATGAATCTAAATAATTCCCCTAGGTCACTTACACTTAATACATAGAAGTTAATTTTCTATGGAGCCATAATTCTTTCTATCAGACATGGTCCCAACCCATTCGATAATAGGTGCACTCTTTCAGAGTGGATAATGTTAAGGTATGGACTAGAGGTGTGATTAAGACTCCTTGCTCTTTCAATATTGAAGATCCTTGGACTATGTGATTTCAACATGAAGGCAAGGTAACTTTTTACTCATGTGAAGAGGTATCTTAGTGACCAATATTAGGTATCTTTACCCAAGTAGCTCTTGAAAGGGGGAGGTAACCCAAAATAAATTTTGATGGGCCTTTGGGACCTATCACTACCCACTTCCCCGTAGTTATAATTGTCTCTCACACCTTCACTCGATCATGTTGGAGACTGTCGTTCTTAAAGACTATTCAAAGACTTGTTCCAAAATAATGCTTAAGAAAGGATCAAGCTTGTTCAAAAATAACTATACACACACTAAGAAAGGACCAGAATATACACACAAAGATAATGCCTAAGAAAGGATCATGCTTGTTAATAAAAAACTATTCACAATAATAACTATTTTACAAGACTGCAAAAGAGTAAAATGAGGAATCTCATAGCACAATATTTTCATTATAGCATAAAGTAAAGTAGGACACATCATTTGACAAGATGAGAGTAAATGACCACATATGCAGAGAAATTAACATGAACTTTCAATTAAAACTCATAAGGGTTTTGATAGGCACACACTTGAAATCTCATTCTTAAAACTCAAAGTCTGAGATAACACTAGCTATGTCCCCCAAATAGTTCTATGAGAGCTTTAAATATGAAAATATTTAAAAAGAGTTTATAATCTCTGGAAAATGAAATGTGTTCATCCTAATAGACTCATATGGGGCTCCCATAGATCATATAATAGATGAAAATACCTGGAAGAAAGAGAAGGCACATTTAGAATTAACCTTTGATATTCACATATCATGAAAAATAAAGGTTAGATGATTGCTAATTGAGAGGAATAGAAGAAAGTAAAATCTCGATGAAATGGCTATTCTACTTACTATGTTGGAAAAAACTCCTTTGTTTTCTTGCTGAAGTTTTCTTTATGTGTTGTTTAGTTGGAGGTACCCTAATGGTTGTAATTGCTTCTTGAGACTCAAGATTGACTATTCTAACCAAAGAATTATTTAATCATTATTCAATATACTCTCGCAATGGTGTAACCATTTACTCATGCTTGATCTTGAGATCGAACAACTTGTCTTCAATATCCTTTAATTCAAAACCTAACTAATGAATTATATCCACTTGAGCTTCATTTTTTTAACATAGTGGATTAACCACTTTTCCACTTCATCTTGCGAAAATTCAGTTATGTCATTAAATTCATTGGCCCATGAAATTTTGAAAGAGTCCAATTGTTCTTGAATTTGATCCTTTGTAAGCAATATAATATCCATTATTAAATGTGAACCCTCCAAATGATTTGTTACATCAAGAAGTTTGAAAACTATATCACTTCTTTTTGAATTGATGGCATCCCATTCAACAATAATTTCTCATAAACATTTAATTCTTCTTGACCAACGTGCATCTATTTGTTTTAGTCAAACTTTTGATGGAATATTTTGTTCCCTATTGTGGACATCACTCATACTTGATATTATAGCACTAAAAGTGCTAACAAATTCCTTGTAGACATATTCATCTTTTTTCTATTTAAACACATGGTAGCAGAATATGGCATAAATTATATAAGAAGTCATATAAAATTTATTTTTTTGAGTGGAAATTCCTCAATTGAAAAGAGACTTCATTTGAAATAATACTCGCCCAATAAAAAATGACACTGTCATGAATAGAGTAATTCATAATATAAAGAACATACCTTGGAATAACATCTATGGAATCCTTCCCATCAATCCTTGCAAATAACCATGCAAATTATCTATATGGATATTTGAGTGAGCATACCTCAATTTGAGTAGAATCTCTGGGATCACTGAGTGAATTTGTGAGAAATCTTTTTAGGAGGCTTGCTCCCCCATCACAAGAATTCAAAAATCATCTGCTTCAGGACCCTTGAGTGTCTTTTTGGGTGTGGAAAGTTGCAACATTTTTCTGAAAACAATCGGTGTAAGAGTGATTGGTGTCTTTTCTTCCAGCTGAATTATCCTCTGCTTGGAATTGAATTTATTTGCACACCATAAAACTAGTTCCTTGAAATTAAATACCTCAAGCATACACCCAAACTGTACTATTCCTAAAGTCCAAACTTTGTTTGAGATTTTATCCTTTGGTGAAAGTCTTTAATACCAATTATAAGCCCCAAACCAATGAAACTCACGGTCTTCATGTCCAAGGGTGTTGATTGTATCTTTGCACTATGACTATTTTCTCTTACTCAACATGCTTTCTTAGGTAGATTTAGTGAATAGGTGGTGGTCTTGTTAAGGTAATCTCTTTTATCGATGATATAAGTGTTGCTAAATTTATCACATATATGTCATAATATCATATGTCGAGACATTCAATTTATTAATGTTAATTACTATTTGGATTTGAATTTATAACAAGGATTTTACGAAAAATCACATCAGATTAATAATGATATTAATCCAAACGTGTGAAAATTGATGTGGTAGTGGAACTCTAAATTCTCTTGAAAGTAGTGATTATGGATTGAGATTCATGGAAATTGACTAAGTATGAAAGGTGCATAATGAGTGATGTAGAGGTCGAAAAGGAGAATGTGGAAATGCGAGTTGTGAGAGATAGAGGGATGACGTGATGGGAGGTTTCCAACATTTGAATTTGTAAAATTGAATAAGTGTTAATGTAGGTTCTTTTTGGATGTTGCA
>ML810665.1:282187-316315 GCA_009831015.1 Picea engelmannii
TTGCACTGGTTGCACATTTTGTGATAGAATCTTTATTGGGTTTTCTTTGCAAATTATTTAGACTCTATAATAGTTGAGTATTACTTTAATTATGGTCCTCCTGATCTCTTATCAACCTTTCATTTTCTGCTCTATATCTTTTCACTCCCATTTGCAATCTCTTATCCTTCTTCATCTCAATTTAAGAATAATATTCATGTACTAATTTAGATTCAGAGCCTTTAGATGTAATCTCATATGAATTATATTTCCAATAAATATACGTGTGCCTCATTTTGGGTTTTGAGCTAAAATTTATGGATTTACGAATTTTCCCTTTCTATTCAATTGTGCCCTCTTTTCGTTGGTGCAATCTAGATGAGAGACTATATTTTTCCATTGATAGAAGAAAATATAGTGAGAACCAAGAAAACTTTTATATTAGGTGTTGATAGTATTCTTGATTGTGAGTACACAACAACTCCGAGATCGGTAATCTAATGCCCCCTTCAAATTCTACATTAATATGGATTTGCCAACTTTTTCCTTTTTGTGTTTCCTCTGGCCTTAGGATTTTTAGCGAAAATTCTTATCTCCCAAATGGAGCAAAATTGGGAAAAATTTAGTAAGAAAAATTTGTATGGATCATTAAGGAGTTAGATTGCCAACTAAATAAAATTTTCCAAATTTGCAATCTGGAGTCCCTTTTCCTCATTTGAAGATCTCAAAAATCCCTAAAATGTGGCTCAAAATAGTGGATTTTGGCTTGTTTTTGCATTCCTAGTCCAAAACCCTTAGAATTCGGGAAAAATATCCGTCGAGTTTCACCATGTATTATTTCCTAACTCACCATAACAATTTCATTAGCAATAGGGACTCTACCAAGGAGTACCACCCTATTATTTGAAAACCACTAATTTGCATTTTTTGGAATTTTGGAGCAGAATTGGTGAGTGAGCCTCACTAACACTTTTGTATTCCTCCTTATTGTGGACATACCCTTAAATTTTCATCTAATTATGAGTTTTTCTACTTTTTTTTATGGCCAAAACAAGATTTTAGTTTGAGTTGTTTTTTAATTCTTCTTCATCTTTCTCTTCATTGATGTGGCATGTCACCCTCCTTTCTTCTCTTCCATGACAAGTTTTTCTTCTATTATTTATGGCATCACGCCATATTTATTTTCCTATCACGCCAAATAAATATTGGTGTAACGATATATTACAAAACCAAATTTTATCCATCATGACAAATGAATTTTGATGGAGTGATATATCACATCCCATAATTTTATATCGTGCGATGTCTTTTTCACACCTCATAAATTTATTTATTGCAGCAGATAATTTTTCACCACGGCATGTATTGCATTCCACAATTTTAATCCATGCAACTTTTTTGTCTCACTTTATAAAATTAATTTCCACGATGTATTACACTTAAATTTTCTTTGTGCGATACATTGCATTGCAAATTTTTATCTTTTTTTATTTCTTCAAGTTTTTCTTTTAAGTCCTCCTTCTCTCCATCCTTCGTTATCTTTCACACTACCAAAAACTATCTTCTTGCGATGTATCACATTGTAAAATTTTATGGTACAATACATTGCTCCTTTTTAACTTTTATTTATGACATCAATGCTCCTATCTTTATCGCATATCCTGAGACTTTATTCTTTTGAGGTGTATTGCACCAAAATTATTTTGGTTTGATACACCAAATTGAAAAAAAAATATTTTTGCACGATATGCAATCCTTCTAAAAAAATTTCAAATTATTTTTCAAGTCTTGGGTCCACTTCCTTGCTATAAACATTGTGTAGCATGAAAAATGTTTTCATGTGATGCACATTGTGTTGCACAAAAACATTTTCATCAAATACACAATTTTCTCAAAAAAATTCTAAAGTAAAAAATGTCTGTTCCTCCTTTGCGGCATATCGCACCAAAAATATTTAGGTCTGATACATTGCATCACAACAAAGTTATATTTATGTGATATGCAAACTTCTTCTAAGTTTTAAGAAAAATTTCTAATTTTTTATCCCATCTTCCTTAGCAAGAATGTTGTAGCACATGAAAAATATTTTCATGCGAGACACATTGTATTGCACAAAAAATATTTTTGTGCGATACATATATGAAATTTACAAGTATTTTTGACACTTAGTCTCTTTTTCCAAAATTTGAGCTCGTGACTGTAGCGGTTGTCATAGAAACTATAGACTCAACGTTCTAAGTCGATTTCGACCACTCAAATCCAAATCAACCCCTACACCAAATAACTCTAATACACAATCACAAATTTGGGTTTTTTTGCCCACTTTAACACAAGAAAAGTTTGTTGTTCTGCAATAGTCCCATATAGGTCTTGTGTTGCAACCATGGATTTGATATCAACTTTATTGTACCCATTACCATGAAAAAATGAAACACTTTTATACCCATTACAAATAAGTGCATGCAACATGATAAAAATGCCATTAATTTTAAATTTCTAAATGCACCCATTTAAGCATACACACCAACATAAAAACACTCAAAACATAGAGTGAAATGCAACAATAAAGCATATCATTAAACTACAAATAAGAACAGTGATAAAAACACTTATCTTAATGAACAATATACACAACTGGTTGTAGGCGACGAACATTCCACCTAACCATAGACTCTGCTTCTCGATTTCTCTCAGTAGAAGGTCACCCTCGTGTTGGGGTGATGAATTCACAAGAAAGAATGGTTCCTATGACTGCCTATTGTCCACTCAATAGTTCAATACCCAATAAGAAATCACAACAAGCTAATTCTTACAAAAATTCTGATCCACAAGGTCTCTTTTCCCTCAACCTACACAACCCAAGGAATGTGATCCCTTTCTTTGCCACGTAGTTCCTCAGGCAATCCCACTTTCCTCCAGGGCTCTAGCACATGTTGGCCAGGAAATCTTCCAGTTGGGGACTCTAGGAATTCCAGTTGTAACAAGAATGCTCACAACAACAATTTCACTTTCTCTTGGGTAGTTTCCTTGACATAAAATCACTCATAGGCTTAACAACCTAACTCTACATGCATTTTCTAGCTCTAACAAGCTATCCTCAACACCTATTATGGCTGCATTCTCTTCCCATTACCTAGAAATCTATTTTCCTTTCCTCTCCCCAGCTATAAAAAATACCCTCTCTCTATACTTGAATCTCCTTTTCTTCTCCCATGCATGCTTTGATTCTCAAAGTCCCCCAAAATTATTGTACCCATCCCATGCTCTAATAACTAGGTGAAATGACTTTTCCATCCACCTCTTACATGCTTATACTTAGCCCATTCTTCAATAACTATGTGAGATGAATTTACCCACCAACCTCTTACATGCATTCAATGATTGGTTTGATAAGTCAAAGGAGGTAAATATTAATAATAACATGATTTTAAAAACTAGCATGGGTTTATTAGTGTTATGACCCATGGGGGGCATATATGGGGTTAAATGTATATGATATGACCCCAAGGGGGGGAATATATGGGGATAAATTTACATGTAATGTGTAAATGTACATGTAATAGAGTCGACCTAATAGTAAAGGGGCTTCATGTGTAGTGTGTGAATATGTATACATAGATATCATGTATTCATTATTGCGGGGATGTGAATTGTGATGTATGCATGTATTCGGGTATTTGGAGGAGGTTCTCCTATTCTTTAAGGAGTTATTGTGTAATTCATATCTATTATCTATATTGGAGATGTGATCCATCTCACATTGGTGTACATGGTGTGTACTTCTAGTTTATTATGATATTTTAAACATTTGGTACATAAAAATTAGGCACTTGGGATCCTCCCCCTCTCTTATGGAAACTTATCCCCCGTGACTTCGTCCTCAACTTTCTGTAGTTGATGTATTTCATTTTATTATTTTCAATGTAGATTGTTTATATATTACATTGCTTGGCCCATGGCCATGTACAATATTTACAAATATACATCACTAATATGGGGATTAAAAACTGGGGTGTTGCAAGATATGTAATGGATTTTTTAATTTTTTAGAAACTATTTTATGACACCAACATCTAATTTGTCGAGTGATGCAAGAGAATCAAAGTTACTCTATTAATATTGAGTCTGATAACACCAAGGATGACATGAGTGTGCAAACTGAGAATGATGTAGAGTCTAATACAAATGATAAGTGTGAGATATCCTTGAGAGATAACTCCAAGATGGTGAATTCACGGAGGGAATGAGAATAGTTTTAGAGAGAGAAGGCCCAAAGTTAATTGGGTAATGAGAATAAAAGGATAATTAAACATATTGATAGGATGTCAACATGGAATATGCATCAATGATAACATCACCTTGGAGGTCACCACATAAATGAAAATTCATTGGAATGAGATAAGACGAAGATTGGGTTGTAAGAGGCAACGAGTATCGATGGACCAAAGAGAACCCAAAAAATTTAGAATGAGTGGTGAATGGAATCAAAGTAGAGATATCATTGAGATGATGGGAAGGAACATAGTGAATATTTCAAGGCCGTAATTATTATCACATAAAAATGGTTCACCTAGACCAAAATGCTAGGTGTATCGAAATACTCCAACAATAGTATGGGTACCATGACTTTTACACCATATCACCTTTAATTAACTTTAGGAACCCTTTTCCTAAAGTTAATTTCACTCATAAATCCATAAAAAACCACTTTTACGTAATATCCCCTTTAATTAACTATAGGAACCATTTCCCTAAAGTTAATCCCACTTAATCAAGTCATAAACCATTTTTATGACTTTCCCTCCTATTTTTAATTTCAAAAAACAAAAATATGAGAGAAATTTCTTATTTTTCCTATAAAACAAGGAGAGGTCTCCCCCCATTTCATTACCACTCTCATTTTTCACTCTTTCAATCCTCTTGCTCTCATTTTCCCTCATTATGGATTTTTTACCCTATCTTTGTCCCTTTACCACTAAAACCCTCGCTTCTTGAGGAGCACACTATTGCAGCCATCTAAAACTAGAAGAGAGAGAAACTACAACCACACACTCAAGGAAATCTAAGAACACTCCCAAGGAGAGGCCACCATAATATCAACACCTTCAAGAGCTCTCCATAGGTGATATTGTGAATTCTACCATTTGGGTAATTGATTCATTTATTCTTCGATCAAATTTTTGTCCTTGTCTTTTATTTTTTGTTTAATTTTACTTCCATCTATAAGAATAACATAGATTCAGGAATAAATCAATTCTTTGAAAGCTACGGTTTTTAGTTTTCTAACTCATTTGTGTGTAATATTGTAGCAACTGCAAGGTTTACAAATTTACTCACTCTGTTTACAAATTTTCACCAACAGAGTGGCGACTCCAGGATGTATTCGAGCCAATATCAAGATCCTTGGTTGTGGTGTGTGGTAAATGGTTTTATTTTTCAGTTTAATTTATTTTTTGAGTTTTTTTTTATGTTTTTTTTTTATTTTTATTTCCTATAGCTTTATGTGTTGTGTTTGCAGGTAATAGGGGCCAAAAATAATTTAGGAATCTCGTAGAGTCGAGCTCCTAGGCACATAAGACCCCCTAGATACCGACACAATTATTGGGGTCAACAAATGCATTGAATAACACATTAATATGGTCCAATTCCTAAGTTGGCCAATGCAATAAACAAGGTACCTTTCTTCATGGGCCAATGCACTTTCTGAGGTAACATTCTGTGGGGGTTAAAACCTTTGTTTTTTCCAGTTTTTCTTGCTTTTGTGTGTTTGTTGGGTTGTTTTTTAGGGTCTTTAGATGCTCATTTAGAGTTTTATTTTGTAGGTTTGTCTTAAAACATTTAAAAATCCAAAGTATTTAGGAACAAACCCCCTTATGGTTTTAGTACCTTTCCTTCAAGATATTTTTTGAGGGTTTGAATTTCTATTTTTTCTTTGCAAATAGGCTGCAAATTTGCATTTCAGTGGTTGTTTACATGTGTAGGTTTCGTTTCTTACATTTCATTTCATTTTAATTTGAAAAATTAAAAGAAAATGAGGCATATCGGTTAGGGCATATAGATAGCTGCATTGCAAATTTTTAGCTATCTTCTATAGCCATAGGCCATTTCATTTTTTCTGTTATAGAATGTTCATGTGGGTCATATTTTCATAAACCCTTAGAGAAAAATAAAAATGCCACTTAGGACCCATATTTTTTTTCTTTCCAATAGGGATTTTTCTCCTTAGTAAATCTAATTGCATGTAGGATTGTTTAGGAAATGATTTTTTGGTTTGAAAAATATAATTTTTTATGAAAATTATTTCTATTTTAATTAAAGGAAAAATCAACATTTAGTACTTTCCTTAAATTATTTGCATATTTATTTAGATTTTATTTCAATACCATTTATTTTAAGCATTTGTTTTCAGTAGTTTAATTTTACTCACATCACAAGCACACAAAAACAAAATATGCTTGGTTCATGATGCCAAGATTAGCCTTAAAATAAACCAATTACCTTAAAACACATTTAAGCCCCCTTGGGAACCAAAAACAAAATTGCAGTTAAGTTAGGACTCTGGGGATATGAATCTAAATAATTCCCCTAGGTCACTTACACTTAATACATAGAAGTTAATTTTCTATGGAGCCATAATTCTTTCTATCAGACATGGTCCCAACCCATTCGATAATAGGTGCACTCTTTCAGAGTGGATAATGTTAAGGTATGGACTAGAGGTGTGATTAAGACTCCTTGCTCTTTCAATATTGAAGATCCTTGGACTATGTGATTTCAACATGAAGGCAAGGTAACTTTTTACTCATGTGAAGAGGTATCTTAGTGACCAATATTAGGTATCTTTACCCAAGTAGCTCTTGAAAGGGGGAGGTAACCCAAAATAAATTTTGATGGGCCTTTGGGACCTATCACTACCCACTTCCCCGTAGTTATAATTGTCTCTCACACCTTCACTCGATCATGTTGGAGACTGTCGTTCTTAAAGACTATTCAAAGACTTGTTCCAAAATAATGCTTAAGAAAGGATCAAGCTTGTTCAAAAATAACTATACACACACTAAGAAAGGACCAGAATATACACACAAAGATAATGCCTAAGAAAGGATCATGCTTGTTAATAAAAAACTATTCACAATAATAACTATTTTACAAGACTGCAAAAGAGTAAAATGAGGAATCTCATAGCACAATATTTTCATTATAGCATAAAGTAAAGTAGGACACATCATTTGACAAGATGAGAGTAAATGACCACATATGCAGAGAAATTAACATGAACTTTCAATTAAAACTCATAAGGGTTTTGATAGGCACACACTTGAAATCTCATTCTTAAAACTCAAAGTCTGAGATAACACTAGCTATGTCCCCCAAATAGTTCTATGAGAGCTTTAAATATGAAAATATTTAAAAAGAGTTTATAATCTCTGGAAAATGAAATGTGTTCATCCTAATAGACTCATATGGGGCTCCCATAGATCATATAATAGATGAAAATACCTGGAAGAAAGAGAAGGCACATTTAGAATTAACCTTTGATATTCACATATCATGAAAAATAAAGGTTAGATGATTGCTAATTGAGAGGAATAGAAGAAAGTAAAATCTCGATGAAATGGCTATTCTACTTACTATGTTGGAAAAAACTCCTTTGTTTTCTTGCTGAAGTTTTCTTTATGTGTTGTTTAGTTGGAGGTACCCTAATGGTTGTAATTGCTTCTTGAGACTCAAGATTGACTATTCTAACCAAAGAATTATTTAATCATTATTCAATATACTCTCGCAATGGTGTAACCATTTACTCATGCTTGATCTTGAGATCGAACAACTTGTCTTCAATATCCTTTAATTCAAAACCTAACTAATGAATTATATCCACTTGAGCTTCATTTTTTTAACATAGTGGATTAACCACTTTTCCACTTCATCTTGCGAAAATTCAGTTATGTCATTAAATTCATTGGCCCATGAAATTTTGAAAGAGTCCAATTGTTCTTGAATTTGATCCTTTGTAAGCAATATAATATCCATTATTAAATGTGAACCCTCCAAATGATTTGTTACATCAAGAAGTTTGAAAACTATATCACTTCTTTTTGAATTGATGGCATCCCATTCAACAATAATTTCTCATAAACATTTAATTCTTCTTGACCAACGTGCATCTATTTGTTTTAGTCAAACTTTTGATGGAATATTTTGTTCCCTATTGTGGACATCACTCATACTTGATATTATAGCACTAAAAGTGCTAACAAATTCCTTGTAGACATATTCATCTTTTTTCTATTTAAACACATGGTAGCAGAATATGGCATAAATTATATAAGAAGTCATATAAAATTTATTTTTTTGAGTGGAAATTCCTCAATTGAAAAGAGACTTCATTTGAAATAATACTCGCCCAATAAAAAATGACACTGTCATGAATAGAGTAATTCATAATATAAAGAACATACCTTGGAATAACATCTATGGAATCCTTCCCATCAATCCTTGCAAATAACCATGCAAATTATCTATATGGATATTTGAGTGAGCATACCTCAATTTGAGTAGAATCTCTGGGATCACTGAGTGAATTTGTGAGAAATCTTTTTAGGAGGCTTGCTCCCCCATCACAAGAATTCAAAAATCATCTGCTTCAGGACCCTTGAGTGTCTTTTTGGGTGTGGAAAGTTGCAACATTTTTCTGAAAACAATCGGTGTAAGAGTGATTGGTGTCTTTTCTTCCAGCTGAATTATCCTCTGCTTGGAATTGAATTTATTTGCACACCATAAAACTAGTTCCTTGAAATTAAATACCTCAAGCATACACCCAAACTGTACTATTCCTAAAGTCCAAACTTTGTTTGAGATTTTATCCTTTGGTGAAAGTCTTTAATACCAATTATAAGCCCCAAACCAATGAAACTCACGGTCTTCATGTCCAAGGGTGTTGATTGTATCTTTGCACTATGACTATTTTCTCTTACTCAACATGCTTTCTTAGGTAGATTTAGTGAATAGGTGGTGGTCTTGTTAAGGTAATCTCTTTTATCGATGATATAAGTGTTGCTAAATTTATCACATATATGTCATAATATCATATGTCGAGACATTCAATTTATTAATGTTAATTACTATTTGGATTTGAATTTATAACAAGGATTTTACGAAAAATCACATCAGATTAATAATGATATTAATCCAAACGTGTGAAAATTGATGTGGTAGTGGAACTCTAAATTCTCTTGAAAGTAGTGATTATGGATTGAGATTCATGGAAATTGACTAAGTATGAAAGGTGCATAATGAGTGATGTAGAGGTCGAAAAGGAGAATGTGGAAATGCGAGTTGTGAGAGATAGAGGGATGACGTGATGGGAGGTTTCCAACATTTGAATTTGTAAAATTGAATAAGTGTTAATGTAGGTTCTTTTTGGATGTTGCATAAATGTTAGTTCATTTTGAATAATGTGGAAATGTGATGCAGGAGCATCGTAAGCAGCCATCCAAGCAAGCAACGTAAAAGGCGAAAGACAGCTGGAAAAGCACCAGCACACGTTTTTGAAATGTTTTGAAAAATTAATGAAGCGGATATTAATGTGATAGTTGGGGGAAGCGTACTTACATTTATATCTTAGATGTTGTAAACAGATCTTGAGCACTGCCAACTTCTGTAGAATGTAAATGCATTTATACGTAATTAATGAAAGTAGGTAGATTTGAATTCATAGATTAGACAATTTAGAGAGTACGAGGGAAAACGGATATAGACACCCTCACCCTTGTATCATTGTAAATTTGGGGATATTCATTCAAGATTGATAAGTTGGAGAGTTGTAGAGAAGAACCCATGTACAGGAGCACTTGAGTTAATATATGAAGCTTTGACTCAATTTTCATAGTGTTGTGATGCTTACTGTTTACGTTTGTTGAATGTTATGTTTACAGTTGCTTTGTTTATCTGTTATGCATTTGTTTTCAATGCTGTGTTGTGTGTATGATTTCATGTTGAGAGTATGAAACCTGAGAGAGGAGAAAAATGAGTTTCAATTGTTTCTCTTCCTGAGAATTCCTGCAAGGAGTGCAGCGAACGTCCGCAAGGTGTGCGTTGAGGAGGGTCTGAGTTTTATCTCAGAAATCTCAGGAGAGATACCGTTGTTCTCATACCAGCTGAATTGAAGGTGAAGCACAGAGACGTGCAAGGTGTGCACAGGCCAATTGAAGCCTTGGATTTTATAAATCCAGAAGGAAGGTTGAAGGACCATTGTTGCAAGGAGTGCACCGGGTCGAAGACTCAAATAACCAGAGGTTATTTGAAGGTTTCCACAAGGAGTGCGAGCAGGGATCCTTTTGGGAAGACTTGAGCTTGCAAGTAAAATCTCAGGAGGGATAACGCCTTTGAACACTTCAAAGGAAGACGAAGATTGAAACACTTCAAAGGGAGGAGGAGATTGAAATCGTCTCGTAGAAGTTAAGTTCAGGAGGGAGAACGCCTAGTCGTTGGACATGGGTCATTGAAGAGTGCATCTGGTGGTAAGAATTCTCCATAGAGAACTCACGAAGTCGTGAGGACCGTAGGATCCAGAGGAGTTTCCAAGTGGTTAGGAGTTGGATGAATCCACCACCCTGTCATCAAGAAACAATGTGGACCATTGATCGTGGTCTGTCTGAGCCGTCAGATCATTTTGGGAATTTGGGATCCGTAAGTTTAGGGTGCAGGCCAAAATCCTTGGTCACTCTAAAACCCGAATCGCGAAAAGGATTGCTAAGGGTGAAATTTCGGTATTTCGGGGTTCGACATACCAGAAATTGTGATACCAAGGAGTCGGGGCCCTCTACATTGAAAAGCCCGAAGTCACGAAATGTGAAGTATCCTTGAAGGTCATTTCGGCATTTCGGGGATCGACATTTCGACATTTCCGTTGACAAAGAGTCGGGGCTCTTAGCACTAAAAATCCCGAAGTCACGAAACACGAAGTGTCGTCGAAGTGAAATTTTGGCATTTCGGGGTTCAGGAAGTAGAGGAGACAAGTGATTTTTGGAACCGAGAGTTTCAAACTCCCGGTACATGAAATCCCAAAAAAGGGTCGCTATTTTGGAAATTTGGGAATTGGTGCGGCAAGTGAGTTGGGATAGAGAATCGCGAACTCCCGAAAGACCATCGACCGCGCATTCCATGGGACATTGAACCTATTTCGGCATTCCGACAATTCAGAATTCGGGTAACCTTAAGGAAAGAGGAACGTTTGTTGGTTCGTTCGCTCAAGTCCCGAAAAGCCTAATTTCGTGGCAACAGGTGGTGTGCGTTGGAGCGGTCAACCCTCGTTGACAATTCACATTTTGGCATTTGTCAAGAGCTGTGGAAATACATCAGGACTCTCCAACTCCCGAAACCCGAAGTCCTTGTGGCTCAAACAAAGGGTTAATTATCCCTTGGCGTGGTTTTAGTGAAGATCTTGAGTGGATCTCAGCCTAAGGGCAGGGGGTCTGCGTCAGTTGTGGTATCAGAGCACAGAACAATTTATTTTCTTTCTGTAGCAGAGAGAAGGTAGAAAATTTTACGGCCATGCCGCCGAGAAGAAGAGACAAAAAAATACCTGATCCAGTAGAGGAAAGAGAAATGTCGAGAAGAAGAGACAGGCAAATACCTGATCCAGCAAGGGAAAGAGAGATGCGTGAATTACGTGCCAAGCTTGATGCTATGGAGATAACACAGAGGCGCACAGTCAACGCTAGGGATATCAACGAGGCTGAAAGTGAAAATGAGGTTGGAAACGAAGAAGTTGCGGTCGAAGATTCTGCAAAAGAACGCCTATTTAGGGCTGTTGCAAGGATAGGTGCCAGAGAAAAAATGGACATTCCAGTGAACGAAGGAAACTTGGATGTTGAAGAACTTCTAGACTGGATTAGAGCTCTAGACAAATACTTCGACTATGAGGATATTGAGGAAGATAAGAAAGTCAAACATGCCATTACTAGGCTTAAAGGGCATGCAACACTGTGGTGGGATGAACTGCAGGCTGACAGACGCTGCAAGGGCAAACAAAAAATCAAAAGCTGGGATAGAATGGTTGCAAAGATGAAAGCCAAATTTATACCCAAGGATTATCAAATCACTCTGTTTCGGAAGATGCAGAATTTGAGACAGAAGTTGATGTCAGTGAAGGAATACACTGAAGAATTCTACAGGATAAACATCAGAGTAGGTCATCGGGAAAGCGATGATGAAAAAGTTGCCAGGTACATGAATGGTCTGCAATATGACATTCAAGATGAGATGAGCATGATGACCATTCGAACTGTGGAAGATGCTTATCAGATGGCTCTGAAAGCTGAAGAGAAGCTGAGCCAGAAGCAAGGTCAAAGAGGCCGAGGTAGCAGTCAAGCCAGAGGAAAAACAATTGCCCAAGACAGAACTCAGAGACCTAAAGAAGAGGGAAAGAAACCTCAAATTCAACCTGAAAAAGGAGGAAGCTCACAGGGAAGGCAGTATGCTGATAGAAATACTTTTCCTCGAGCTAGAGGAAGAGGAAGAGGTAGAGGAGGTGAAGTGAAATGCTTTGTCTGTGGAAAAATCGGACATAAATCCTATGAGTCTCCAGATAAGAAGAAATATGGTGGTGAAACTCACATTACAGAATCTCAAGGATGGAATGTTGAGGCAGAAGACGCTGAGGGTGGAAGATCTTTGATGATGAGGAAATCTCTCTTGAAGCCAGAGAAGGAGGCAGAGAACCCAACCCAAAGAAACAGTCTATTTCGGACTGCCTGCAAAACTAAAGACAACGTATTCAAGGTCATAGTGGACAGCGGTAGCACAGACAATCTCGTATCTACAAAGATGGTAGAAAAGATGGAGCTGGAGACTGTTGTACATCCAAGCCCATACAAAGTTTTGTGGCTACAAAAATGACATCAGGTAAATGTCACTAAATAGTGTTTAGTTGAATTTAAAATAGGAGGATATAAAGATGAAATATTATGTGATGTCATTCCCATGGATGTTTGTCATCTATTGCTGGGTAGACCATGGAAATATGACAAAAACGTAGTTCATGATGGGAGAAAGAACACATACACCCTGGAAAAAAATGGTAGGACTCACATGTTGCTGCCAATTAAGGATAAAGAGGTGAAAACAGAAATGAGCAACATTGTACTTCTCATGAGGGGGAAGGAACTTCTTGATGAGGTTAAGAAGAAGGAAGACACACAATTTATTGTGGTCAGGAGGCCCAATTTTTTTTTTAACCAGTACAAGGATAGATGATTTACCAGAAGAAATCCAGGAGTTGTTGGGAGAGTTTGTTGATATAGTAGTGGATGAACTACCTTGTTCGTTTCCACCTATCAGGAGTATAAGTCATCATATCGATCTTATACCTGGAGCCAGTTTACCGAACAAAGCAGCATATCGGTTAACGCCGCAAGAAAATGAAGAAGTTAAGAGACAGGTCCAGGACTTAATGGACAAAGGATTGATTCGAGAAAGCTTGAGTCCATGCGTTGTTCTGACAGTGCTCAACCCAAAGAAATATGGAGGCTGGAGAATGTTACAGACTCAAGGGCAATAAATAATATTACCATCAGATACAGATTTCCATTTCCAAGGATGGATGACTTGATGGATTGCTTGAGTGGAGCAAGTTTTTTTTCAAAGATTGATTTGAAAAGCGGGTATCATCAAATTTGAATGAGAGAAGGTGATGAATGGAAGACAACATTCAAGATGAATGAGGGGCTGTATGAATGGCTTGTCATGCCATTTGGCTTAATGAATGCACCTAGTAATTTCATGAGGTTGATGAATGAAGTCCTGAAGGATTTCATAAGGAAATTCGTCATTGTATATCTTGACGATATATTAATTTTCAGCAAAATAGAAGCATAACACTTAAAGCATTTAGTTTCAGTAATGAGGAGATTACAAGAAGAGAAATTGTTGATCAATATGAAGAAATTGTCATTTATGAGGACATAACTCATTTATTTGGGTTTTGTTATCTCTGCAAATGAGATGAAAATGGATCCGGAAAAGATAAAGGTGATTAAGAATTGGCCATCGCCGGAGAGCGTGTTTGAAGTTCGAAGCTTTCATGGTTTGGCTAGCTTCTATAGGAAATTCATCTGAAACTTCAGTGGAATTAGCGCACCGATGATGGATACGGTGAAGAAAAGACATAAATCTTTTCATTGGACGGAGGAAGCGGAGAAGAGTTTCAATCTGCTGAAGAAGAAGATCATTGAGCAACCAATTCTAGTTTTGCCAGATTTTAGCAAGACATTCCAGGTCAGGTGTGACGCGAGTGGGTTTGCAATTGGAGCGGTCTTGAGCTAAGACGACAGGCCGGTTGCATATTTCAGTGAAAAATTGAATGAAGCGAAGATAAAGTACTCCACATATGACAAGGAATTCTATGCAGTCATACAAGCATTGAAGAAATGGAGACACTATTTGGTTCCCAAAAAGTTTGTTTTGTACAACGATAATCACGCTTTGCAATTTGTGACTCAATAGGAGAAGTTGAACCAAAAACATTCTAAATGGGTTGAATTCATGTAGAATTTTACTTTTGTGATTAAGCATATTTCTAGAATTGCTAACAAAGTTGTTGATGCTTTGAGCAGTAAATGTTTGCTTATGCAGGAATTCAGAGTCAAGACTTTGGGTTTTGATAACCTCAAAGAAATGTACCGGGATGACCCAGATTTTAAAGAGGCATATGAAGCATTTGAGAATCCAATTCTCAGGGACAAAAGCCAATGGACCGAATACATGATCCATGATGGATTATTGTTCAGGGGAAATCAACTATGTATTCCAAAAGGCTCCATGAGGGAGAATCTTCTAAAGGAAAAACACAGAGGAGGATTGGCCGGACGTTTCGGTCATGACAAGACATTCTCAAAGTTGAATGGCTCATATTTTTGGCTAGGGATGAGTACAGATGTCAAGAAATTTGTGGATAGGTGTAGAATTTGCCAGCATACGAAAGGAAAAAGTCAGAACACAGGGTTATACCAACCATTTCCCATACTTGAAAGGCCGTGGGACGCAGTGAGCATGGATTTTATATTGGGACTGCCAAGAACATAAAGAGAATGTGATTCAATCTTTGTGGTAGTCGATAGATTTTCAAAAATGGCACATTTCATACCATGCCAGAAAACCAGTGACACAACTCATATTGCGAACCTGTTATTCAAGGAAGTCGTTAGACTTCACGGCTTTCCAAAGAGTATCGTGTCTGATCGAGATACCAAGTTCATAGGTAATTTCTGGAGGACCTTATGGAAGAAGTTGGGGACAAGTTTGTCTTTTAGCTCAGCATATCATCCTCAGACGGATGGACAGACAGAGGTTGTGAATAGGAGCTTGGGAGATTTGTTAAGAAGCTTAGTGACTGAACACCATAGTCAATGGGATCACATTCTACCACAAGCAGAATTCGCTTACAATGATTCACTCAATAGAAGCACAGGGCAGAGTCCATTCCAGATTGTATATGGAATGCAACCAAAAGGAGTTTCTGAATTGAAAGAGGCAGATCAAGATGAATTCATAAGTGCTAGTGCAGAGGACTTTGCAGAAGGAATGAAGGAGCTTCACAGCCAAATTAAGGAGCGATTGTAGAGTTCAAGTCAAGAATACAAGCGGAGAGTAGATCAACACAGGCGAGAACTTCAATTTGAAGTTGGTGATCTGATTCTTGTGCATCAGAGGAAGGAAAGGTTCCCAAGGGGAACGTATAATAAACTAAAGATGAAAAATATTGGACCATGCAGGGTCATAAGGAAATTTGGGGCAAACGCATATGAGATTGAATTACCCGATGGGGTCAGAATCTCACCGATAGTCAATGTCGTGGATTTGTACCCTTACAGAGCTGGAGAAGTAGGAGTAGAAGATAAGAAGAAATAAATTCAATGGACAAAACAAATGCCTATAGATGGAAACCCACAAATGGAAAGCATAATTGACAAGAGGATTAGCAGAAGGACTAGGAGAAAGGAGTATTTTGAATACTTGGTCAAGTGGACGGGACATCTAGTTGAAGATGCCAGTTGAGAGGATGAAGAAACAATTCAAAAGCATGGACAGACCGTGCAAGAGCTCATGAACAAGAGTTCATGAAAATTTTCAAGCGAGGGAAAATGATGCAGGAGCATCATAAGAAGCCAGCCAAGCAAGCAATGCAAAAGGCAAAAGACAGCTGGAAAAGAACCAACACACGTTTTTGAAATGTTTTGAAAAATTAATGAAGCGGATATTAATGTGATAGTTGGGGAAATCATACTTACATTTATATCTTAGATGTTGTAAACAGATCTTGAGGACTGCTCTCATCTATAGAATGTAAAGACATTTATACGTAATTAATGAAAGTAGGTAGATTTGAATTCATAGATTAGACAGTTTAGAGAGTAGGAGGGAAAATGTATATAGACACCCTCACCCTTGTATCATTGTAACTTTGGGGATATTCATTCAAGATTGATAAGCTAGAGAGTTGTAGTAGAGAGATGTAGAGAAGAACCCATGTACAGGAGCACTTGAGTTAATATATGAAGCTTTGACTCAATTTCCATGGTGTTGTGATGCTTATTGTTTACATTTGTTGAATGATATGTTTACAGTTGCTTTGTTTCTCTGTTATGCATTTTTTTCAATGCTGTGTTGTGTGTATGATTTCATGTTGAGAGTATGAAACCTGAGAGGGGAGAAAAATGAGTTTCAATTGTTTCTCTTCGTGAAAATTCCTGCAAGGAGTGCAGCGAACGTCCGCAAGGTGTGCATTGATGAGGGTATGAGTTTTATCTCAGAAAGCTTAGGAGAGATATCATTGTTCTCATACCAGCTGAAGTGCAGGTGAAGCACAGAGCCGTGCAAGGTGTGCACAGGCCAATTAAAGCCTTGGATTTTATAAATCCAGAAGGAATGTTGAAGGACCACTATTGCAAGGAGTCCACAGGGTCGAAGACTCAAATAACCAGAGGTTATTTGAAGGTTGCCACAAGGAGTGCGAGCAGGGATCCTTTTGGGAAGACTTCAGCTTGCAAGTAAAATCTCAGGAGGGATAACACCTTTGAACACTTCAAAGGAAGACGGAGATTGAAACACTTCAAAGGGAGGCGGAGATTGAAATCGTCTCGTAGAAGTTAAGTTCAAGAGGGAGAACGCCGAGTCATTGGACAGGGGTCATTGAAGAGCGCATCTGGTGGTCATAATTCTCCGTGGAGAACTCACGAAGTTGTGAGGACTCTAGGATCCAGAGGAGCTGCCAGGTGGTTAGGAGTTGGATGAATCCACCACCCTGTCATCAAGAAACAATGTGGATTGTTGATCGTGGTCTATCTGAGCCGTCAGATCATTTCGGGAATTCGGGATCTGTAAGTTCGGAGTGCAGGCCAAAATCCTTGGTCACTCTAAAACCTGAATCACAAAAAGGATTGCTAAGGGTGAAATTTCGATATTTTGGGGTTCGACATACCAGAAATTCTGATGACAAGGAGCTAGGGCCCTCTGCATTGAAAATCCCAAAGTTGCGAAACATGAAGTATCCTTGAAGGTCATTTCAGCATTTCTGGGATCAACGTTTCGACATTTCCGTTGACAAGGAGTCACGAATCTTAGCACTGAAAATCCTGAAGTCGTGAAACAGGAAGTGTCGTCGGAGTGAAATTTTGGAATTTCGGCATTTCGGGGTTCAGGAAGTAGAGGAGACAAGTGACTTTTGGAACCGAGATTTTCAAACTCCCAGTACACGAAATCCCAAAAAAGGGTCGTTATTTCAGAAATTCGGGAATTGGTGCGGCAAGTGAGTTGGGATCGAGAATCGTGAACTCCCGGTACGCGGAGTCCCGAAAGACCATCGATCGCGCATTCCATGGGACGTTGAACCTATTTCGACGTTCCGGTAATTCAGAATTCGAGGAACCTTAAGGCAAGAGGAACGATTGTTGATTCGTTCACTCAAGTCACGAAAAGCCAAATTTCATGGCAATAGGTGGTGTGCATTGGAGTGGTCAACCCTCATTGACAATTCACATTTCGACATTTGTCAAGAGCTGTGGAAATACATCGGGACTCTCCAACTCCCGAAACCCGAAGTCCTTGTGGATCAAGCAAAGGGTTGATTATCCCTTGGCGTGGTTTTAGTGAAGATCCTGAGCGGATCTCGGCCTGAGGGTAGGGGGTCTGTGTCAAAATGCAGGTTGTGGGATGTTCAACAATGGTTTTGGTCCTCGCAACAAGACTTCCACAATCAAGAAATCATCTAAGTATAGAGGGCACAAAGAGAGAGAGAGAGAGAGAGAGAGAGAGAGAGAGAGAGAGAGAGAAGCTTATGGAGATAAAGGGAAGGTCTTTCTGCAACCCACATTTACAAAAATTGGTTAAGTATGGAATGTCTAGAAAAATACACCAAGTAATACCAAAGCACTTAGAACATATATCAAGGAAAATTGATCAACATTTCTCTCCAACTGTGGGATAATAACCCCCTATGGGTTGCTGAGAATACCAAACTCAGACCAACTGCCTCATCCACTAGGCTATGAAGTCATCCCCAAAACATTATTTCAATCTAGCAAATGGTTATTATGAAAACTTTACTGAAAGAACAAAATTATATACGATAAAAAAATAAACTACCTATCCTAACCCACTCTGAGATATAGGCTACTTTCAAGTGTAAGTGGAATTCCAATGTATCCATGTACATAACCAAATCATCTGATTACTCCTAGCCATGGTTGAGAGTCTTGGTTTATTGGAAATTCTTCGATGGAATTCCTCCATTATGTAATGACAATAGTGCCATGGTGAGGTTGCAAAAATAAATTGATGTTGAAAATCCTTGGAAAATTGTATGGCTAGCTCTTGTTGTTTACCAACAATCTCACTGTAGTCAAAATTAAAATATACCATCCATCCCTCTTGTTGACAATGACCCTTTTCTTTTGATGCTCAGGATACCTCTTCTTCATTGGAATCTACTCTAAACAAGAAATCGATAGTTTGAAAGTTTAATGTTAAGTGATAATTGTTAAGATCACTTTTTCTCATCCCATGTTAACATCCCTCTTACGAATTTGTATAAAGAAACTATGGCCATTGAGAACCCATTACAACATTTTAACCATGACTATATTGGATGAAATATTCATGTAACATCCCCAATTTATCCTCGCAAATTATAATGTAATTATAAAAATGTGATTTAGGCTAGTGAGCTGATGTGTTGGGGCGAAGATTCCATATTGGTTTAATGTGGTCGTAGGAAAAATGGTATATTATGTGCATTGAAATAATTAATAAAAACAATAATCATTGGTTGTGATACGAAAGGGATGAAGAATGATGAGGGGGCTATGATTCCACAAGAGAGAGGGGGATCCAAGGGGGAAATATTCATGGGTATTAATCCAACCCACATTCCCAAATTATTATCCTTGTGTATAACCTTGTATTTTATTGAGTGTTCCCAGAGCCAATCATTAAACTCATTGAAGAGGGTGGGTGTGAGGAATCGCATCCCATAGTTATTGGGGAGCATGGGCTAAAGTACAGTCATCATTGGGAAGAGTGAGAGTCAAGTATGAAAAGGAGAAGAAGGGGAATTCGTATGTAGAAGAGAGTCAAGTTTTACATGCAGATTTTGGACAACAAGAGGGGTGATGAGTGTTGGGAAGATAACCAACCATGTTGTTATTGAAGGAATCCATTTTTTGGTTGTATTTTATGCTGAGAAAGAGGCATGTGTTCCTGTAAATCGAGATGTAAGCCTCTAAAATATTTTTCTGTTGAGGAAATGGCTCAAGAGAATTGTGAAGGTTGTTGTGAGAACTCTTGGATTAGATGAGAGGATTCTTGGTCAACTAGGTGCATTGGATCCCCAAAGGGAAATGGGAATGCCTAAGGGACTGTGTGCAATGAATGGGGAACCCATTCCTTAGGTTGTGTAGATTGTGGGGAAAAGAGTGGAACCCAGGTTTTGGGGATGTTGTGTGTGGAGAATGGATAACGAAGAGCGACAAATATCCATGTGGATTCATAGCCTCAACTCAGGGGTGGCCTGTTGTTGAGAGGAAATGAACAAAAATGCATATGATTGGGAGGTTCATCCTTCGTACACAACCAATTGGTTATTATGCATATAGATAAGTTCTATGTTATTTTATTATGTTTATTCCTCTGTGCAAATGGTTTATATGAAGGATGTGTGTTTTTTGATTTATTGAGTAGTTGTATTCTTGTTTTAATATATGTTGTTAGATTCATTTAGAATGATGGTATTGATCAAATGGATAAATTCATGTGTGATATGTAGCTGGTAAGCTACATGAAGTTATCAAGTAGAAAATCTTATGATTTAATGTGTTTTTTTCTCGTAATGTTCCTCAGTTGGATTGGGGTATGTTACAAGATGGTATTTGAGCTCTTGTTCAAACATTGTGCTTGTATGGGCTAGGACAAGTGTGAATTGGGAAAATTTGATGTTCCATATTTCGGTCTATGCAAATTTGGGGGAAAACGATGTAAAATTAGAGAGAAATACCAAAATTCAAGTTTAAATGACTCATAACTATATAAGAGATCTAATGGAGTCAATCTGCAGAGTCGCATAGTTAAAATTTGACTTGGAATCTCAAAATTCACATTTTAATGGTTGTTGTAGAATTCGGGCAGAGTTGATTAATTAATGGTCGAGATCATTTTGAATGATAGAGTGATGGTCTAGATTCGTTGGAGATTTGGTCGAAAATTTCTAAGTGTTGGAGTTCACCAATAGAATTCACCGATGACCATTGGTCGATGATCGAACATCGAAATTGGTGAAAGTTTTCATGCATCCAAAGGAAATTTCCAATCGCCTATGGTTGATGATCGAGGGTCAAAAAAATGAGAAATTTTTTTGGTTTGGCAAAAATAAATCTTTGATCGTCGATGATCAATGGTCGGGTCAGCCATTTTAGTAAAGTGTTTTGATCGAGCAAGAGAAAGCGTTGATCATCGATGACTGATGGTTAGGGGTCGACAAAATTGGAAATGTGTTCAATTCACTCGAGAGAAGATGGCAATGGTCGATGAAGGAAAAGGGTGATGATGTGTCATGCCATGCCAACATCCATACTATAAAACAAAGACTAAACTACACGTAAATATTATTTCAAAAATTATTTAAATATAAAAACTTAATAATACTCACTTTATAGTTGTGGATATGGAATTTTTTTAATAGATGTATGTTTCCCTTCAAACTCAGACTAATCATGAAAGTCAGATAAATCAATACCCTGTCTGGTGATATCATCCAACCATATCATTTATTTTTATTGTATTTTCATATTACAAGAGTAGTACTATTTATCTTTTTCCAATGAGAACAAAATAATTCTTCAAATTTACAAAGATGTTTGAAATTTATATATGTAAAATTTAATTTTAAGAAAATGTTTAAATTTTATATATGTATTTTGTTTCTCATTTTCTAATCGAATCTTTAGGGATATTGAGGTTTCATATTGTGTTAAATATATTCATATAATTATTACCAAAAATTAAATTAGTAATTTCAATATTGTAGTTGTTAGAGTAGGAGCAATGTTGTCCTAGAGTGACCTTCAATTTTAATGAAATAAAATTTAAAATGTATCATTATCTCGAATCTAAAATATTTTTTAGATTTTTTTAATATATAATATTGTCGCTCCCAACTTGATGTTTCCTGCAAATTTGGGGGAAAATTCTACTCGTTTGAACCACTCTTATCCACGTTATCAACGTTCCCATGTTCCAGAAACTAGTGCAACATAGAAATAAACGAATATAAATATATACTTAAAGAAATCAAAAAAATAAATTGTTTCTAATTTTATGGGGCATGAAATAAAATGAGAATGTACATATTATACATTGGGGTTTTATGTAAAACATGCCATGTAACAAATAGTTTATTCATGTAAAACAAATTTGACCCATGTAAAAACATTTTTAAAGTGAACTTGATTTTCCCCATGTAAAACTTAAATATCAAGAGTAACTCTAGGGAAAACCATGGGGAATAAAAACCATGGGCAATTACCATGTGCAATCAAATAAAACCATGTGGTTTTGCAAAACCAAGGGTAAAATGGAAATAAATAAATAAATAAGTTATATATATATATATATATATATATATATATATATATATATATATAATAAAAATATACAAATTATGTACAAAAATAAGAATTAAAAAAATAAAAATAAAAATTAAGCAAATAAGACCAAGTTACATGTGAGTCAGGGTTCCACACTAGTCAAGGTTCCGCACCTAGGGACCAAAAAATAGAAGCGAGGTGTACCATGTATATTTTGAGTAACTGTGTGTTAATTCGGATAGGAAGGTCATTTGGCGATCACGAAAGCTCAGATTCAGATGCAACGGATGGACAACGACCAAGGGGAAAAAGATGATAGTCATGCGACAAATCAACGTCACAAATAGTGAATGATATGATAAAAGGAGATCGATGCCAACCAGATGCAAGGGACATGTCAATCCAGTCAATCTTAACATCTCAGAGGAAAAAACTGTTAAGATTGCAAAGAGAGTGAATACAATCAGATCAAGGAACAGGTTCTTACGTGAGGCCGCAATGCAAGAAACTGATTACGAAAAATAGAGAGCAAGCATGGGGTGACAACATGACAATGACCTACATCCATGAAGTTCAATAAGCCTTGTTCTTGGGTTTTTGAAGAGAGGGGAGGCCAAAAGAAGAACCTAGTAGAGATCAGTCTGAAGAAGATCACGCCTTTCAGATCTCATGAATTCCACAATGGATCTCACTCGACCATCTCACACAGAAGAGTGCACGCCAACAAAGCGAGGACAAGAACTTTGTGATTAATGGGATGTTTTGGAAGCCAACTAAGAAGGAGATCTCAAAATGGTTGGAAAGGAAGGAACGAGAATTCAAACGATATGAGAACAGGAACCCTCAGATGAGTGGCAAGCAATGTCTGCAAAAGTATGTGTTCACATATCTGCATGAAATTTTCTTTGACGAATTTCTGGTTATTCTCACAGAGTGGCTAGAAATGTTGATAGAGAAAACTGGAAGGTTCAGTGTTGCAGCACCAGGAAACTGGACTATCGAATTGGTAAGACAACTAAATTTTGTAAGTAACCCAACTAATCGAGCAATGTATTTTTGGTTGGATAGCGCACTAGGTGGTTATGTTACAGAGTTTGTCATAGATTGTATTCAATCATATAGTGTAACAAAAAGGGACTTTTTCAAAGGTCTGGGCTGGAGGTTCTTCAAATCACTAAATATGTGGATAAAGATGCTATTGTGTGAAAATCATGTGATGGTGATGCAATATTATTGCTAAGGGGGTTCACGTACATAGGGGAACTGGGGGATGATAGGAGGATCATCTAAGAGAAGGAAGGAAACAATGAAAGAGGCAGGGAAGGACTGAGGATGCAAGATGAAGATATACGAGAGGAAGGATACGAGTTTGGAGAAATGTGTAGAGGGAGGAGGTACAAGAGGAAAAATAGTGAGGCTGAGAGAAGAGAGTCGTGCAATGATCCAGAGGGGAGAGAACCTTGCACACTAGTATGAATCATGGATGTACCATACCTAGGGGGAGAAGAAGAGAAGTTATAGTCCATTCCAATAATAGAAGGGCCAACAAGTCCTACCCAGATAGAATCCTGCATTGAGTCCGTGACCTCATGTGTGTCACCACAATTAGAAGTAACGTGTGTATGTTTATCAAACGAAATTATAGTTAGCCAAGGAGGACCGAGTAGTAGCAGTCAGAATAGTGGGAGTAGTGCACAGAGTCAGAATCATTGTCAACCGACATGACCAAGAGGAGGAACTACATTGAACAACATGGTCGAGGTGGATAATATTATTAGGTTGTTGGAGTTCCAAGGAATTGGGTCAGAGGACCCAAAACAACACTTGCTTGTGTGGGAGCTGATTTGGGCTGCAAAGAACGTATAGGATGAAGTTGTGAAGATTATGCAGTTAGCAACAACATTTATAGGTCGTGTGCTAGTATGGTATATGAAGTAACTTTAGCATCATGCCTACAGGACAGGCCAAGACATTAGTAGATATTAATCAAGCATTTTTTAAGGAGTTCAAGATGCCAAAATTGGAGTTGCAGTACATCACATAATTGAAGGAGATCAAACAAGTACAAACAGAGTCAGTATAGGATTTTGATCAGATATTTAAGGATGTGATGGGTAGATTAACTTTCTAGATACAAAATCAACAACACCAAGAATGGTTTATTGCAGAGATTCTAACACACATTCATAGGCCATTGATCCAACAAAACTTTGTGTCACATCTTGAAGCACTAAATATTTTGATGAAACTAGAGTCATCTCCGATGGGAGACAGTGGCGGAATAACGCAAGTTCAGACGCAGTTGGATACATTGAAAATTCAATTGGCAGAACTAGAAATGGGAAAGGAGAAACGTGAGCAACTATGGTGTACAAAATGTAGGATTGAAGGTCATCGCAAGGATGAATGTCGAGCATTCGCACAATATTTTTCCATGGGAGTACTGATTCCATTGTTGGGAGGAGGCTACTGTGAGATATGTAAGAAATGGGGTCATCACCCAACAAAGTGTCCACTACTACATAAGTACCAAAGTACGCCAAAGAACTTGTTTTGCAATTTTTGAAAATATGTAGGACACGAGGAGAAGGATTGTCACGTGTTCGGCTTGATGCAGGAGAACATATCCGATATGTACAGGATCCAGGAAGAAAATCTTGATGCATAAGCGGGGGGTCCATAATACAACAATCAAAGAGGTTTCAATCATGGGAACAGAGGAAACTTTGGTTGAGGCCGAGGTAGAGGGAATTTTGGAAGAGGAGGAAGAGGATCGATGATATGTTACAACTATAATCAACTTGGACACTTGTCCCACGACTGCCAGAATCCATGCATGACATGCACATACTGCAGAACATTGGATCATTCAACATAAGATTGTCCCCAACTAGTTGTGAAGTGGCAGGCCAGAGGAAACCAGAACCTGAATTTGAATGAGAATGTGCAGATTATATCAACGAAAAGGCGCAATAAAGGGCCTAGAGTAGTTGTAATTACGCACGGAGGAGATAGAATAGGGACCGATATGACAAATGAAGTAAAGCAGATGGAAAAATGGGTAATAAATTCAGTAGTGCCCATACCAAACTTTGATCCTCAACAAGAAAAGGAGACATATCAAAGGGTAAGGAAATACGTACTCGGAACATATTGGGGAGCATCAACATCCACGACACATCATGAAGAAGATCGTGCAATGCCAAAAAATACAACAGGGAAGGAAAGTACGCTAATAGAATTCTTGAGAAATTCTGTAGATCTAATCAAATATGAGGCAGTGTTGAGTACATTATACGATATGATTGATCATTGCACAAGAGGAAAGGAAACTCCAGCTGCACAAAGGATGGTAAATCAAGTATTGCACATGAAGCGAACCAATGAGGAATTCTGAGTTAGTGCACAGATTGGAGAGTATGACGTGGATAATATTATTTTGGACTTAGGTTCTGACGTGAATGTGTTACCTAAGTCGACATGGGAATTGATGGGAAAACCCAAGTTGGTATGGTCTCTTGTTCAACTCAGATTAGCAAATTAGCACAAAATAGTTTCGATTGGTTGGTTGACAGGAGTACATGTGAACATAGATGAGGTGTGTAGTGTTCATATTATGGTAGCTGCAAGAGGTATTAAACCTCCACATGTAACCCTGACAAGAATAGAATATTTCGGGAAGCAAGAAGAAACCCTAAAGCATTGGACATAACCCTAGAAGACAAGTTGGCTAAAGAAAATAATTAATATTGAGTTTTAAGCCTCAAGAAAGAGAATTCGGACCAGGAAGCTAAGGAAGAGTATAAATATGGATGCCTTCTCTCATTTGTACATACACAACTTGCAACTGCAGAAATTTAGTAAGTGCACGGGTTTAGAGAGTAGTTGCAGCTGCAGCTACTGCAACTAGTATTTTCGGTTTTAGGCTTGGACTTTCTCTTGGTTATGGTTTGGAATTTATGCTTGGTACACTAGCTCTGGAGACTGGTACACTACCTTGATTAGCTATTGGACCTAGGGTTTTCTTCCGAAATTATTCTCTCTGTCAAGGTTAAGGTGCTCGGGGATGGCTTCGGCCTATGGTTGGGTGACAATATTGATATATTGTCTATGGTGAAATGAGCACAACTATTATTTCTAACAGGTTATGGGCCCATGCTATCTTCAGTTAGTATAACCACTGGAAGATAGATTGGGAGGATTTTGCTCAGTTATAGTTGCAGTTGTAGTCAAAGTTTTTGTTGCAGCAACGAAACTCTAACCCTATTGTTAAGGCACCTTAAGTGAAGAGATTGACCTAATTTCTAGATATCCTAGTGTGCCCTAACCTAACACACCTCCTGGTACTCTCAGCAAGTTAAGACGTCAAGTTTGAATTTTTTGGTCAAAGTCAAAGGTTGACCAAGTCAAAGTAGTCATGACTTACTCTATGAATTCAGAAAACAAGTTAGAAGGGGCTTCTAACTTCAGAACATGGAAGACAAGGATTGATCTCATCCTTTCCAATAATAAAGTGTTGGATATCGTGAAAGGAAAGATTGTGGAACCAAAGTTTGAAGAAGGAAAAGAGAAGGAACCTCAAAATGTTGCAGTTATGGAGAAGTTCAAAGACAATGACATCAATTCCATGAGTATCATAGTGGACTCTGTAAAAGACCACTTGATACCCTAAACCTCTCATCTTAACTCATCCAAGAAGATGTATGATGCCCTAACTAACCTCTTCTCAGTCAGAAAGATCGGAAAAGTAACGAGTCTGAAGAATGAGCTCCGTGACATGAAAATGAATGATGATGACAACATAACATCATAGAATGTCTCAGTTAAGAGATGAACTACAAGCTATTGAAGAAATCATTTCAGAAAGGGAATTGATAAATACTCAATGGCCTTCCCAAGACATGGGATGCATTTTCCACAAGCATGAACACAATAAAGGAGTATCCCACATTTGAAGAACCTTGGACTTGTCATGCACAAGAAGAATCACGGATTAGCGCAAAAGAGAAATTCCAAAGGAAAGATGATGATCAAGCCTACACAACAAAGTTCAATAAATTCAAGAATAAGAATAAGTTTGACTCAAGGAAGAAACCAAATCAAGAGAAGGATATTTCAAAAATACAATGCTTCAACTATCGAAAATATGGTCACTACAAGAATCATTGTCCTGAGTTAAAGAAAAGGAAGGAAACACACAAAGCAATAGTTGTCGAAGAAAATGAACTTTCAAAGAAAGTCAAACAAGATGAAGCATATTTCTTCTTCTAAGTCAAGGTAATAATATCCTTCAAAGTTCTTGTACATACCATGTTTACATATTTTGTGGACATATCATGTATATCTGTTTCTTAGAAGATAAAATGTTCAAGTAAAACAACACCTATGGAAGAACAACAAGATAAGGATTGTTATCACGATGGCTATAAGCCAAAGCAATACACATGAAAAGATGAAGTATGTTGACAATCTTTGGTAAAAATTATTGTACAAGCTATTATATAAGTAAAAACTGCTAGATAAGCCGAAATTAGAATCAAGCTTGAAGAGAACCAGAAGGAGTCAAAATATAAAGAAGTCAACAATCAAGAGAAAATAAGAAAAATACTTGTGACACCTTGCAGAAGGAAATAAGGATACAGACAAAAGCGTGGACTATCTTAGATGGAGGGAGTTGATTACAGAATTCCAAAATAAGAGCATGAATTCATACATGAAGAAAGGATTAGGAAGGAACTAATCCTAAATATGATCCATTGAGGATTATGAAGTATCTATCCATATTCTCATTGAAAGTAGCAGCATGTGTTCAGTTTGACTCTATAAGAAGTCTTCTTCAAAAAGAAGCCTTAAAGTATCCTTGGTTGTCCATCTACATCCATGATCCTATGATGAAAGGAAGAAGTTGGAATATTCAGGGAATATAGAAGACCCCATGGACCCAAGAGATAAATAGAGACATGAGGAAGAACATGAAGATTCCAAGAAATAAAAGCAAGAACAACCAGTTATTATACTGAGAATCACAAGACTACCAACTTGGTTTGAACCCACTAAGAAGAAATCGAGCAGAAGAAATGGAAGTTATGATAAAGAACAGTGTATGTAAGAAAATGTGAAAAATACTTATGAATGGAAGCATTGGAAGATTCAGAGGTTCTTCCAGAAGGAGGGAGAAGACTATGACAACAGCTTGTTCCAGTAAACCAAATATACCTCTTGTAGTATCCATGGATTGGAATTTACATGTAAAATACTGTTCTTCTCAATAAAGAAAGTGAGAAAGAAGCTTACACCAGAAAGAGACCCATGTATGCAGATATAAGAAGACCTTTTATGGATTCAAACAACTTTATGCAGAGTATCTCATATACAACAGAAGCGCGGTGAAAACTTTCTATGACAGAGATAATGTATCATAATAGTTACTCATAAGTCTGAGATGATGGATTGTTAATCCATGGGAAAATCTCATGATGGCATAAGAAGTGCTACTTGGATATGTTTCAGTTTGAGCCTTTCCACGATGTCATGAGCTAGCAGGAAACAAAAGTGTTGAATTCGACCATGATATATTGTAATCATAGAGCTATATGAATCCTTCAGAGAAAACCAGTATTCCATGACAGATCGAAGTACATTGACATCAAGCATTACATTCTCCGTGATGAAGTCCAGAAAAGAGAAGTGGTTCTCCAATATATCTCCAAATATGACCAGATAACATATATTTTGGTAAATCCTATGTCCAAGATGAAAAGTTTACATACTCAAGAAACATGATGGATCTCGTGGAGATGAATTCCTTATTGAAAAAGGAAGAGATTACTCCCAGGTTGGGAGGGAGCACTGATATGTTATTGATTCATGGAAAATCATTTCCAGTTTGAAAAATGGTCCAGGATGAGCAGCTCCTTTCTAGTTCGAAAAGGGGTTTGATATTTCTGATGGATAAGCATTTTCCAGTTTGGAAAATGGTCCAAATCGGATAGTAATTTTCATAATGAAAATGGTCTGTTAGATTGTTGAGGTACCATAGATAGTGATTCTCCTTGTGGCCAATGTGGGGGAATGGTCTAGGAAAATCATTATTATTGGAAATCACTCTGAGTAGTGGTCAAGTAGAATGATTTTCCTCGTCGGGCAGTCGTTCTTTTGAAGTTCACAGTTGTGAGCAGTTTTGAAGAATAGTCTGTTTTGGAGGTTGGTGCAGGACAGTCATTTCCATTAGGAAATGGTCCAGACAGTCATTCCCTGGGGCAGACTCATTCTATCTAGGCTACACTATGATTAGTGTTGGAGGAATAGCCCAGTTAGGTGAATGGTCCAAGTTCAGCAATCAGGGACAGGCATTCCCTAGGGCAGACTCATTCTCTCCAGGTTTCACTATGATTAGTGCCGGAGGAATGGCCTGGTTAGGTGAATGGTCCAAGCTCAGAAATCAGGGAGAATTATTCTTTTGTGCTTGAGAAGAATAGCTCAGATATCCCATGGTTGATGTTTTACCTTATGAGGGCATATTCTCTTCCAGATATCAAAGATGTGAGTGGAAGAATGGCCCAGATGACTCAGTTTATATCATGATATTGTTTTATGCAGGTTGATATCAAATGATATGATTATTGTGGAGATTGTATGTCTTTGGACAGTAGATGTATGCTATTGTGGTGGATGTGTTCCACTGGTTGTGACTATGTATCACTAATTAAGTAGTTGTGTGCTACTTGGTGTGGTTGTGTACCACTGGATAGTAGTTGTGTACTACTATGGATAGACACAATTGTGTTATATTGAATGGAATTGTTATGATTTCCATGAAGACTATCAATAGTGTTGGAAATGATTATCAACTAGATGGATAGTCAGTGTGTTGGTGGACATACATTCTCCAGGCGGAAAATGGTCCAGGACATTTATTCTTCTAGGACATATGTCTACATTAAAAGAATATTCCTTGTAGCCCATGGATTGGCTTCTAACATCTGTTGGAATAGTTATTCTTCTAGGACATATGTCCAGATTAGAAAAATGGTTCTTGTATCACTCTGTGGAGTGAGTGAATTTTCCAGCATCATGCATAATTACTCAGATGGAGTATGGATTTGAGAGATGATACAGTTGATTCTATCAAATGATACTTATATTGATGATGGTGCTCATGATTTGACCATGAGATAGTCTATGTAGCTATGATGATGCTATCGATTGAATGGTATGTTTGTGCCTAAGACCATTACCTTTAAATACCTCCCTAGATAGGAGGGAGTTTTGATATTATGGTATATTCTGGAGGTATTAAACCTCCAAGTGTAACCTTGACAAGAATAGAATATTCTGAGAAGCAAGAAGAAACCCTAAAGCATTGGACATAACCCTATAAGACAAGTCAACTAAAGAAAATAATTAATATTGATTTTGTAGCCTCCAGAAAGAGAAGTCGGCCCAGACAGCTAATGAAGAGCAGTATAAATATAGGATGTCAGAGCTCATTTGGACATACACAGCTCGCAACTGTAGAAATTTAGTAAGTGCACAAGTTTGGAGAGTAGCTGCAGCTGCAACTATTGCAACTATTATTTTCGGTTAGAGGGTTGGACTTTCTCTTGGTTATGGTTTGGACTTTCTGCTTGGTATGCTAGCTCTGGAGAGTGGTACGCTACCTTTATTGGCTATTGGACCTAGGGTTTGTTTCCATAATTATTCTCTTTGTCAAGGTTAAGGTGCTCGGGGGTGGCTTCGACCTATGGTTAGGTGACAATATTGTTATATTGTCTATGGTGAAAAGAGCACACCTATTATTTCTAACACGCAGTGTGGAACAATTTGAAGTTATTGAGATTGTGGATGATAGTCAACCATATCCAACAATGATGGGACTAGAATGGGATTTTGATAACCAAGCGATCATCAACTTGAAGAGGAGGGAGATGATATTTGAAGCAGGTGATTTGAAGGCTACGACACCCTTAGACCCATAAGAAGGATAGAGATACATAGAACCAACAAGACAGAATGACATTGACAATTGATATAACATGACTGCATGGATGGAGGATTATGTCAACCCGATAGTAGATCGTGTGTTGATTTGGCGATGTGTCAGTTCATGTGTGTCATATTCTGAAGCAGGTATAGAGAAATGGAAATAGAGAATGCATGAAGTATCAACCAGACAATGTGCGCGCATGACTCGATCCGTGCACTGGATTGGAAAAGATCTATCTAACCTACCCAAGTATGATGGATTATTTGATATAAGTATGTTTGTAAAAGATTTTTATTTGTAGGTACCCGAAAATCAAAGGATGTTAGCACTGGATTTGGTACTAAAAGCGACTCCAACCATATGGTGGGCTACATATAGAGAGGGAATGAAATATTGTCTCTAATGAAACACACTAATGCAAATAAGATTTGGCACTAACAGAAAAAAAAAATTGCGCAAAAATATATAGGGGATAGTGACCCAACAGGTCATGTGGAATAGTACAAGGATTTGTGGGGTTCAGTACCAAAGGCAGAGTGGACACACATACTTATACACACACTGGGCACAATTCCAAAGAATCGATACTTGGAGTTGGAACTGTGCAGGGAGACAACAAGACGAGAAGACCTGACCCAGAGGTTTGAGATCACATTTACATTTGAACATGAATCTCCATATGTAGATGCAACACTATAAGTGATCCAGACGAGTATCTTATCGGAAGAAGAGATGATGGAGGTGATACTAGTATGCAACGAGCACAGAAACAAGATGATTGTCCGCAAGTTGCTAGAATGATATAATGTAGCTAAGGAAGATTATGATGAGGAGTATCCTAGGAATGTACAAATATCTGAGACAAAAGGAGAACGAGCCATAGAAGGACCAGAGCTCGAATACACTGCATATACCCAACCGATAAAAACATGGAAGGTAAACATTGGGACGAAAGGGAATCCCAAGTTCGCGTAGATAAGGGACTATTGGAATGAAGAGATATTTGACAAGATTGCAGACTTACTGCCTGAATAATAGGACTTATTTCCATCGATTTTTTCAGAGATGAAAGGAACAACATGAGACTTAGGTGAGATGAATATCCTACTAAAACCAGGATCTAAGCCAGTGCGCCAGAGGCCCTACAGGCTAAATCAGAGGTATAAGGAGAAGGTAAAAGTTGAAATAGCTAATATGTTGGATGTAGCAATAATTATCGAAGAATATGAGTGGACCAGTCCAATGGTGGTGTAGGACAAGAATACAGGTGGAATTAGTATCTATGTAGATCTCAGGAATATAAATGACGCATGCTTACATGACCCATTTCCAACACCATTCATGGATGAGGTACTGGAGAACGTGGGAGGCCATGAAACTTACTCTTTTACAGATGAATTTTCTGGGTACCATCAAATAAGAATCGCACAAGAGGATTGACACAATACCACTTTTGCGACAGAATGGAGAAGTTATCAATACACGATTATTCCCTTTGGATTGAAGAATACCCCTGCGGTGTGTTGACGATTTAAAACGTCAACGTAATTTCGCCCGCAAAGTGTTGCTAAAGCCTATTATTATATAAGACTAAATAATTCTAGTAGGTGGGACCCCTTGAACTTTTTAAGATCAGAACTGTTCATTTTCAATGTTACGATGATGTGCTACAAAGGTTTACATGGTTGATGAGAATATGGTTGCCATTGATATGAGTTAAGATTTGAGATGTTGTTCCTTCATGATACTACAACCTACTATTCATATATGGTATTTTCTCTTCTCACACCTGCACAACAAACTGTTAATGTTTAAGCCATTATTATATTTCTTTGCATTTCAATAGATAACAATAACATAAGATAGAATCACTGAGAAATACACAATCACAAGAGAGACATCATTTATCCTGGGAAACCCTCATGGGGCAGAAAACCCAACAAAACTTCCTTAATATAGATAGCCAATACAATGCCAAGAGATAACTCAAACAAGTACATAATTTCCTCTCCCAAAGATGTGCCTCTATCTCTCTCTCTCTTCTCCAACCATAGCTCTAAAACTTGTCTCTCAATGAACAAGTGAGTGTGTGTCTAGGTGAGGCACTAGCCTCCTTATTTATACAAGACTGGCACGTGTGGGAGTGTCCTTTCACTGGCAGAGCCAACTTCTTCTCCTGGGTGGTTATAATCACCTTTATTATATTCTAGGGCCTCTTTGATATATTCTGGGGCCGACTTCTCTTTCTGCCTATTACAATTACATTATGACCAATCCACAAAAGGGGATTTGGTCCTTTTACAATAGCCGACATGATCAATCCACAATGGGGATTGATCCAATAAATAATATATCAAATAATAATAATAATACACTTTGCAGTTACATTATTTCAACACTCCCCCTTAACAAGAAGGGTATTCTTCAACAACATCAGACAAGAGAGAGGCCTTTATCATCAACAACATCAAGAGGATAGTATCATCAATATCATCTTGGAACAATGACTGGCGTATCTATAAATCATCGAAAGTTTTCTTCATCGGCAACATCATCATTCTCAAAGGAATGCAATCATCATCTGCATCAATATGTATTAGTATAAAACTAATAAATCATCATCATCACAACACGAGGCTGGCTCATCATAATACAAGACTGGATTTTACGTCACAGTTGTAAGGCTGGAAGCTCAGTACTCGTCTTGCTTTACGTCACATCAATCAAGCTAGAAGCAAGATACTAGAATGGCTTTATGTCACAACTTCTCAAGCTGGAAGCACAGTACTAGTCTTATCTCAACGTCTTGCTTTATGTCACAACACTCAAGCTGGAAGAAAGATACTAGATTGGATTTACGTCAAAACTTTTGGATTACTGAGAAGGGGGGTGAATCGGTAATAGCGTAATTATAATCCTTTTTCTTCAAATGTTATATCAATGTAGAATTATTATCCAATAATGAGCAGTAAGAAATAAACAATCACACACATACACAGTACACCAGTGTTTTACGTGGAAACCCAA
>ML810665.1:318168-333882 GCA_009831015.1 Picea engelmannii
TCTTACTCCACAAAGCGTCTTCCCGTGAGGGCTTTCACCATAAGGGGACCACTTTGGAGTTCATCCATATTTACTTCTTATCAACCATGAAAAAAAAATAATGAGTCATATTTACATCAAACAATATTGGTTCCATTACCCAAGCCTTTGTGCTACGGGGCTTTCTTCAAGGGTTGACATCAATGACAACCAACCTTAATCAACAACAACTTCTCAAGCTAGAAGCACAGTACTAGTCTCATCTCATCGTCTTGATTTATGTCACAACCATCAGGTTGGAAGCAAGATACTAGATTGGCTTTACGTCACAACTTGTCAAGCTGGAAGCACAGTACTAGTCTCATCTCATCGTCTTGCTTTACGTCAAAACCATCAGGTTAGAAGCAAGATACTAGACTGGATTTACATCACAACTGTCAAGCCAGAAGAACAATACTAGTCTCATCACATCTTCTTTCTTTACGTCACAACCATCAGGTTGGAAGCAAGATACTAGACTGGCTTTATGTCACAACTGTCAAGCCAGAAGCACAGTACTAGTCTCATCACATATTCTTGCTTTACGTCACGGCAATGAAGCTGGAAACAAGAGATGTCTCATCACAACAAATACTCCCCCTTTCGAGGAAGGTCCTTTCGGACTATACCAAGCTTATCTCTAAAGTGCTCAAACTTTACACAAGATAGAGGCCTGGTCAACACATCAACAACCTGTTCATCCATGCTAACGTACTGGATATTTAAGGCTCCTCTCTGCACCATGTCACAGATGTAATGATAATGAATCTCTATGTGCTTCGACCTGTCATGGAATAGAGGATTCTCTGTCATATTTATGCAGCTCTGGTTTTCACATAGGATCGTGGTTGCTTCCATCTCTAGGTCAAATAGGTCGGTCAAAAAATTTTGAAGCCATATAGCTTCACAGCTGGCAGAACATGCAACAATGTATTCTGCTTCCGATGTGCTGAGAGAAATGTTGGATTGCTTCCTACTCTACCACGAGATCATGGTTGATCCCAAACTGAAACAACATCCTAAAGTGCTTTTCCTATTAGAAACACTTCCTACCCAATCTGAATCAGTGTACCCACTCAATGTGAAATCATGATCTCCGTCATAATTGAGACCACAATCTAATGTACCCTTAAAGTACCTCATCACATGTTTTGCAGCCACTAGGTGAACATGTATGGGTTCTACCAAAAACCGACTCAAAGTGTTCACGGAAAAACAAATATCTGGTCTGGTGTTCATCAGGTACATCAACGATCCAATAATCTGTCTATACATCGTGGCATCAATCAATTATGACGAAGTATCAACCAACAACTTCAACTTCGTTTCCATGGGTGTGTTCATGGACTTGCACTCTAACATGTCGAATCTCTTCATGATTTCGACTGCATACTTCCCTTGGTTAAGGAAGATCCTCTCTCAACTCTGCCATACCTCAAGACCTAAGAAATAATGCATTAGGCCAAGGTCTTTCATCTCAAATTCTGAAGCGAGTCTCTTCTTACATTCAGTGATGAGCTTTTCTTCTCCAGTTAAGAATAAGTCATCCACATATAGTAATAGTATTACTGACTCATCGTTCATAACCTTGAAGTAGAGGTTATAATCTTCTTTACACTTGGTAAATCCCAAGCTCGTCTGAAAGCTGTCTATTCGGCCATACTAAGCTCTAGGAGCTTGCTTCAATCCGTACAAGGATTTCTTCAACTTGCAGACATGAGACTTCCTGTTTTCAACTTCAAATCCTTGAGGTTTCTCTATATACACTTCCTCTTCGATAACACCATTTAGAAAACATGTATTTACGTCCATCTGGTGTAAATTCCACTTCATCTTAGCTGCAGGGGCTATGATGGTTCTAATCGAAGTTTATCTGGCTACATGAGCGAATGTCTCTTCATAGTCAATGCCTTCTTTTTTAGAAAAGCCACGAGCTACAAATCTTTCTTTATACTTCTCAATACTTCCATATGCAACATGTTTTATTTTAAAGATCCATCTGGACGATACCACATCCTTGCTATTCGGTCTGGGAACTATTTCCCATACATCGTTCTTTATTATGGATTGGTATTCTTTTTTCATGGCATCTGCCCATTCTTTATTCTAAATGGGTTCTTCAAAGCAGGTAGGCTCCTTTTCTAGGATATCACACATCAAAGCCATATAACTGGAGAATGGCTTAGGTTTCTTCACATGTCTCATGGTTCCTTTGGGAATACCATATTTCTCTCCATCTTGAATAAGCTCTCCAGCCCAAGATGGATTTCTTTTATGGGAGATTTTCATATGAGGAGGTTCTTGAAACTCTACTACGTCATGATCTTCTAGAATTTCCTCATCAGGGGAAGTTACGACTTCCTTCACTGGTTCAACAACTCTGGGAACCTCCCTCACTGATTCTGCAACTCTGGGGATTACAGGTTCCTCTTCATATACCTCTTCAAGCTGTCGTTTCTCGATTTCTTTAGTGTTGCATCTTCATCAAAGGTCACATCCCTGCTGATCTCAATGTGGTGGTGGCCTGGTATATAGATCCTGAAGGCCTTGGAGACCTCACAGTATCCCACAAATATTCCCTTCTTTCCTGAGGGTTCCAACTTGTTTCTTTTCTCTTTTGGTATATGTATAAATACTGGGCAGCCAAATATTTTGAGATGGCTTACCTCTGGCTTCTTTCCGGTGAACATCTCTTCCGGGGTCTTGAACTGAAGTGCACTATGGGACAATCGGTTTTGCACATATACGGTTGTCATTGATACTTCTGCCCATAATCACATAGGAAGATCTTGATCGTGGATCATGGTCTTCACGGCTTCCATTATCGTTCTGTTCTTTCTTTCAGCCACACTGTTTTGTTAAGGATTATAGAGAGTAGTGAGTTCCCTCTTGATCCCAACATCTTTGCAGAAGTTCACGAACTCTTTTTAGGTGTATTCTCCTCCACTATCTGACCTAAGTATCTTGATCCACTAATGGAGGACGATGGCATTGGGCCACACACATCTGAATGAGTGAGTTCTAAGACTCCTTCTACTTTGTTGTCTCTCTTGGAAAAGGGTTCTTGATGTTCTTCCCTTGTGCACATCCATTGCATATGCCTTCATGGTCAACTTTGAATTCTGGTAAACTTGTGACCGCTTTGCATATGTATGGTAGCGCTTTGTAGTTAATGTGAGCTAATCTTCTATGCCAAAGTTCAAATGGATTCTCAATGGCATGGGTCATGGCAGCTTCTAAGTGACCCTTTAGCTTATGCAAGCCACCTTCTTCTTTTCCAATGATGATTTCTTCATTTATGGTCTCTCCTTTAGCACATTTCCTTTTGCAACCTTCACTATAGCTTCCTCAAGGTTATTACCTGTGACCTGGAGCAAGGTCAACAAAACAACAAGCAAGAATAATATCCTTTTGATAATATAAATAAATAGCACGAACAATTATCACAGTAGCTCCTTTAGAGCTATCACTTGTAATTTGTCTGAAGCAAAGATTTAAAGGTAAGGAATACAATATGAAATGAGGTCAACACTCTCATAGTGTTGTGATCAAACATGGAAACCTGGAACTAACACACAAGATTCTTCCTAGAGGAGGTGTTAGTTGTATCAGACAAATGATTACGTTAAGAATTTACCTCTATATGCTCACATGCTATCAAGTATGATACTTTACAAAGACTGTTATCTCAACTATAGTCATCAACTTGTCATGTGTACCTTTGAATCTTATTAACTTGATTAATCAAACCTGGAGCCTTGTCCTCAGGAATGAGTGTCTGCTTTTCTTCCGAGTCTCCTTCACTCAAGATGGCGAGTGATTTCTTCAACCAGTCTTCTGTACTAAGACAATACGTTATCTTGAAAGAAGGTTGGGTTAGAGGATAAGCTCTATGATCTCAACTTTTAATCCATCTAATGCCTTGACTCAGAAAAGGTTAGAATGATGGTCATAGCTACAACATGCAACATTGATCAATATAACAAATGAATGCATATCAAAATAATCACACCTGGGTTGCATCATTCCTTTGAATGTGTTAGATATTGAGATCCTTCTGGATCTATGGCAAGAGATCCCTTCTCTTGCAAATACTCTTTAAAGTTTAACCATTTAAACATATATGAGTACATACCTCTGATGGCATTTGTAGGTAGTGGCACCATCTGGCAGTAGCGGTAATCATTACCAACTCTTAAAAACTCCAAGGGTGTTTGCAACTGGTGCTATGGCTGCAACTGCAACTGATACTACAATTGAAACTGGTTCTGAGACTACAACTACAACTGCAACTTAGGGTTTTATGAGGAAACCCTAATTTTTCAAACTTCAAAATTTGAAATTCCGATCCAGGGGATAGATGCACTGAGCTGAGGCGAGTAAGCTGGTGCAGTCAGATTTCTAAAAATCCAACTTTTACCCCCTCAAACTTGATCTGCAGATTTCTGGATTGGTGCTTCTAGTTTTCTGGTACTTTTGGTACTCTGGTACTTCTGGTACTTTTGGTACTTTGGTTTTCTGGTACTTTGTGAAACTAGGGTTTCACTTTCCAGGAGATCTAGCCACTGAAAAGGTGCGCTGAAGGTGCCAACATGATCCTTGGGGGAGGGCACACTTTTCTAGATGGTTTTAGGGATGAAATACCTCACCAACAAAAATCCCTAATTTGCATGTACGACAACAATGACGTTTTTCACTTTTCTCTTGTGAAAGATGCTCTCTTTAGCTTGGCTCTGATACCATGTTAATTTTTAAACCGTTATTATAGTTCTTTGCATTTCAATAGATAATAATAGCATAAGATAGAATCACTGAGAAATACACAATCACAAGAGACACATCATATATCCTAGGAAACCCTCATGGGGCAGAAAACCCAGCAAAACTTCCTTAATATAGATAGCCAATACAATGGCAAGAGATAACTCAAACAAGTACATAATGTCCTCTCCCAAAGATGCGCCTCTCTCTATCTCTCTTCTCCAATTGCAGCTCCGAAACTTGTCTCTCAATGAACAAGTGAGTGTGTGTCTAAGTGAGGCACTAGCCTCCTTATTTATACAAGACTGGCACGTGTGGGAGTGTCCTTTCACTGGCAGGGATGACTTCTTCTCCTGGGTGGTTACAACCACCTTTATTATATTCCAGGGCCTCTTTGATATATTATGGGGCCGACTTCTCTTTCTGCCTATTACAATTACATTATGACCAATCCGCAAAAGGGGATTTGGTCCTTTTACAATAGCTAACATGATCAATCCACAATGGGGATTGATCCAATAAATAATATATCAAATAATAATAAGAATACACTTTGCAGTTACATTATTTCAACACAAACATGTTAGTAAAATTACATGAAGGGCAGTTTTGAAGAAGACAAAGTATTACAACGAGTGCAAAGGGACCTAGTTTTGCAATACTACATGCATAAAATATTTGTTGATTATTGTTAAACCCTAGCTAACAAGGAAATGGCTATGAAATTGTGTTAAATTACATTTTTATATGCATATGGTGGAAATTTTGGTGACGCATTTGGCAAGGTGATAAGGCAATGGTTATGCATTGATTAATGGGATCGGTAACTGATATACATAAGTTATGAACGTCGGCAACTCATGGAAGTAATGGATTTGCGATTTTATATAGTCCATATGTATGGTGATTATGCTATGCTTCAGGTTGATGTTGATCACACTACTAGTGATGATTCTATACATGATATCTTAGGTTGTATAGTGGTCGAGCGATTTATTTGAGTTATATTGGGAATATGAATGTGGGTGGCGCATTTGGAAAAGTAATAATCTGAATGGTTGAATTGTTATATGGAACTTGGATTATGCTATGGTTTAAATGTGTTGATATTCTCAATGCATGGGTTGATTAATGGTGTTAATGGGGGGCTCGTTGGCATGTACTGCTGAGTAAATGAGATGTGGGTGGAGGCGCCGTGCATTTACTGCACGTCACCTTTACCCTTCCCTTTGGACTCCACCCTAGTCAGACTATTGTTTGATCTTGTTGTTGTGTTCACACTTCGGATTTTTTGCAGGGTCAAACCGCTTGGCCACCTCTCGTCTTAAGGATTTCGATTAACAGGTATGTCTCTTTTGGCCATCCTTGACTTCACTCTGGTTATGAAATTATTTTGGCTCAGTTGTGTGGGTTTGTGTTTGTCCTGAGTGCTGCAACTGTCTGGAATTTTGGTTTTGAATGGAAAATGGATGGTTCTGTCGTGATAGTTTTAAGTTCATCAAATTTGTTAGCCTTCCTGGGTGATAGCTCCTTGTTACCACTACGTTTTGGTTGAAGGGTTTTGTTTAAATCATGGTTGGATGCTTTCCTTCATGATTCTTGGGTTTAACTAGAGCCCTTGTTTTCCTGTTTTGGCCCTACCAAGGAACTGTCTCCCGTTCACAAGCGAATCACAGTCCTCCTTGCGCATACACCTTTGGCCTCAAAGTTTCACTATAGTTAGTTTTGTTCCTCCTGTGAAGGCTACCGTGCAAACCCTTAACCCTCTAGACTGGAGTTGCACAGGGAGACTATCGCGTCTGCCAAGTTGTTTCTGGTTATTGTGGTCTATTACTTTGAATACGGCCTCACCCATTGGTCGTATAAAATTCGTGTTGGGATGGTTTTTCGTCACTTCCTCTATCATAATAACGTGAACCTTACATTGCCAATTTGCACTTCTAAAGTTCACAGTCACCCACCTGATGTCAAAGAACTCAGTTGTTTTTAATGGAAGGGCCTCTCCCCATTTCAATTGGATGTGTGGGTATACACAACTACCACATCTTGTTCTGTTGATTGATTTTTTACCACAATGGAGAATTGTTGGTTGATGTACAGTCACTAGTTTTGCACTTATGGTGATTTGGTTGATGGATGACATTGGCCACAAATGCTTAGGAATGCTCACATAGGTCACGTCTATGTATTGTGTTTTGCAAATGAAACATGAGGCATGATAACTATGGTTTCCCTAGGGCCGAATGATAATCGAACTGGATAACTATAGAAGGCATATCCACGACGTCCTTGTGTTGTTGGTTGAATAGGCTTGAGTGTGCACAACTTGATTGAATCACGGTGTGACTCAAACGAACCAATCACTTATTAATGAGCACAGCCTCAACACAATATGTTGAGTTATTATCATGACTGTATGTTTGTTGTGATAAGTGGAAATTATGGAGTTTGGTTAGTTACACTCTGTGTGTAGTATGGATAGTTCGTTTTTATACTCAGTGGTACCCTCAAAGTTTTAAGCATGTTATTTATTGAAATTGACCACTGTTGATGACAACCGTGTTGGATATTTGGCTCGGCTTTTAAGTTGCATTGAGTTGTTTTGTTTTACAGTGGTATGGTTACATTGCCTTGGAAATTTAATCCTGCATAGCCTGTGTCTAAATGGTGGTTGTTGGTTGTATAGTCAATTGTCATTTCAGGCATGGCATGTGAGGTTTCTATTATTTTGGTATTTTTACTACATATATATGGGAATGAATATCATTATAGAACTTGATTGGATGTATTGCAAAAATAGTGACTTCATTATTATTTTGGAAGCATGACTTTTAAATATAGATGTGGATTGAAGAAATGTATGACAATGGTGGATATTAATGATTACAGATTGGGAATGAGTGCTATTGTTGACTGTTATAAAATGTAGAATGTGCGAATAAATGGAACATAACCTCTTACAAATTGTGTGAAATACTTACTGTTTTGAAATGGCACTGTGTTGGATATTAATGGACAATGAACTAGTCAAATACTTAGGAATTATTACTCAGTCATCTAATTGTTGGTTGATGCATCTATTCTTACTGTGGAATGTTTTATGGATCGCTTTATTAATTTCATGAACAATAATCGTTATCCTCCCCTCTCATTATCTCACTTTTCGCTAATTACAAACCCTTCACATATCCCAAATTCATTGTTTCACTCCCTGTTCTGATATTGATTACAACCAAGAGAATTTATGTGTTAAGTGGATGAAGTGGCAATATCTTGAGTAGATTGCATATAGGTTTTATTTTGTTGATTTACAGTTGATTGTTGTTATCATTGATTAGTGACCATTTTTTTTCTCCCCTTTCATTATATCATATTTTCACTCAATACAAACCCCTCACATTTCCCAGAAACACTGTTTCACCCCCCTGCTCGTTGATTAACATTAGAACAATTTGTATGGATTGGATTACATGAGCCTGATACATTATGAGCCAAATCTATTTGATATTTTTAAGATTTGTCATGCATGGCTATTTAAAAGACTATTTTCTAATCGATTACACATGCAGGATGAGTTTTTTCAGTTGGGGAAGCCATGGCCAAGGAAACAGAGGTAGAGGTAACTGGAACCGAGGCCCAAGAAGGCCCAAGTTCTCTCTACATTTTGATTCTAATTCAGAAGAGCTTGGCCAATTGTTTCATGTTCGATTCTTTAATTGGATTGGGTAGGGAATAGTCCAACCTAGGCCTGAAAGGCCTCCTTTCCAAGCCCCTCAAGCCCCCGATATCCCTGTGCCTCCTCATGTATCTTTACAACTTGAAGTCCCTGAAAATGATGGGTGGCAGGATATTTTTCACCCAACATTCTCCCAACATCGTGGCTGGCCCAACTTGACTTTGCATGCTCCTCCACCTTTGAACCCCATTGTCCAAGTTGTCCCTAACCACTTGCCGGTGCAATCCTCCCATGCCAGCAAGAGATTGAATACTGAAGCTCACCATGCAATTGATAAAGGAAAAGCTATTGCTTCCCCTTCCTCACCCTCTAATGACTCTGACAAATCCGTGTCTTCACGGATGCATTTGAGGGACGATTGTTCCCATGTGATCAATGAGATAAAGCCTAAAGGCTCTGCCCAACCCAAGGTGAATTCGGGAAAATCAAGAGGTGATAGCAGCAACCAAGGAAGGGTTGCATCACAGACTAGAAAATATGACTTTTGAATTTTATGTTATCTATTGTTTTATGACAGTTGACTTCATGGATTTTGGACAACATGTTTTATTTTGGATATATGAATATTATTTTGAAATATTTTCAAATTTTATGAGCTACAATTGCCAAAAGTAAATATGTTGAGGGGAGGCACAAGGTGTTGTGTTTGATTAACAAATGGATTATGTTATAGTTGTTATGGTTGTTATGAACTAAAGGGAGTCACAAGGGGTCCCACCTACTAGTTATTGTTTATTTATGACCCTATTATGATTATTACTTCCCCCCCCTAACTAAAGTTAGTTGAGTATTTAGTTATCTTGACTAATGAATTGGTTCAACTACTCCAACCAATTCTGACTTGTTAAAAGAAAAAGAAAGGGGAGGAACAAGAGGAGGATAGAAGCATACGCATGCTAAGGTTTTCACTTTGAGTTTATGTTGAGACAATTTAGTTTTCATTCATTCATATATTCATCATAGCCTAATTTTCTTTTATGATAGCAGGGTCTTATCGTAGACAACAATATTCAGGGCTGAATCAAATCATTCAGACACTTTTTCTTCAGAGGTGTTGATCTATCTTTGATAGTCTGTGTAGACTTGTCTGTTTGTGAATTATTTTTCATGACTGACAAAGGCTATTGTGTAGAGTCGAGTGGGAAACAATCTATGGCAAGATGATCCAACTTTTAGAGTTCAGTTTTGGTTTTCTGTCAGAGGTCCTTTTGTGTGTTCCATCAAGGATTTCTAAGTTTGACTTTGGTCCAAGATTTCTCTATGAGATTTTGTAAAGGAAATGACTCTTTGGTGAATTGGAATGAAATAAAGGATTGCTTTATGTCTCAATTGTCTTGATTATCATCTTGGTGTCTTTATTTTTGTTCTTATATTTATTTCAGCGACTGATGTATTCAGATAATACATAAAAAGTGAATTTCCAACAAGATTTTTTGTTGATAAAAGACTAGCCTAATCACTCGTAATTAATACTTGTGAGTTAGGATATTATTTTTGTTGTCTATAAACATAGGTTGATATTCTCATCTACTTTACTTTAGCCAAGTAAAGTCTGAAAATGCTTGAGTAAGATTAATTCATATATTTTCCTCAACATTTATTTGGCAACCATACTTGGGAGATCTTCGATATCTCTCTGGTTAAATTTTATACTTGATTTTCATCGATACATCTTTCTTTTTCTGATTTTGATTCTTTGACTGTTTTTGTTTTAATGACTGTTCCTGTTGCAAGGCAACCCAATCTCGAGCTTGGTCTCCAAGACCAGACCAACATTGCTTTGAACCTGTTTCATACTATTTTAGACATTGCTAGGACCCATGTTGAGCTTAACCGTTCTTGGGAAACAATTGAATGAGATATTAGTACTTAAGAACAATTGGAAGCTATACGCAGGCAGCTTAGAAATCAACAGTAACCTTTTGTTTCTTCAGTTTCAGCCATTCTTTCATGTCCTTTGATTCTCATGCTTCTAGAAGAAGAAGAGGATTGTCACTCGAAATCAGTCCTAATGCTAAGATAGGAAGGAGAAACATTGTGTTATCTGCCCAACAAAGTGCTCTAAGGAGAACTTTATCTGATTCATCCAGCTCGTATTTCTTTCCCTCATCTATCATCCACAAGATGACATCTAGTGGTGGCTCTGGTGGCACTGGAAGTGCTCCATCTTCCAAATATTCATCATCATCGGTGAGTGGTAGCTTGTACAACCACCATATCCTCATCCAATCTACTACGAACCCCGCCAAATTCATCAATAAGTATGGACTTTTTCAGTTCGAAGAAGACGCCACAACTACACCATGGCATGTGTCCTCTCCTCTTAACGTAGCTCCTGCTACTTGTCCACTTCCAAAGTTTAAAGAGAATTTGCTTAAGTTTCCAGGAAATAACACTGTCAGTACCAATGAACACCTAGTGTAATTTTCTAATGCTTGTCATAACATAGGGGCCAACACCAACGACACTTGCATGCGCCTATTCGTCAATTCCTTAGAAGGGAAGGTTGCGGCCAACTTCTTTGACCTTCATCCTAAGATTTTGTCTACCTAGGAGGAATTAATATACGGTTCAGATCCACTTACGGGCAATCCAAAATCCCCGCTGAGAAGTTAAGGGAGTACAATAACGACACTTACAAATATGGTGAGACCATTAGGTCTTTCAACTTGCGTTTCACCAAGTTGTATAATCAAATCCCCGAACTTATTCACCCTCAGAACCAAGCCGCTTTCATGCATTACTACAATGCATTGCATTCTCCTTACTGTCATAGCTTGGAAGAAAAAGCCATTGATAATTTAGGTTCCGCTCTGCACACTTGTTCAGAGTACGAAGAACAACTTGAACGAACTGGTCTACCCCAGGGAGAATCAGTTAGACAAACAAACATGTCCACTCTCTTACAACTAGTACAAGATATGAACAATCGTATGATAACATTTTATCGGAAGGGTACATTTAGTACTTTCCTTAAATTATTTTCATATTTATTTAGATTTTATTTCAATACCATTTATTTTAAACATTTCTTTTCAACATTTCTTTTCAGTAGTTTAATTTTACTCACATCACAAGCACACAAAAACACACCTTAAGTTATATGCTTGGTTCATGATGCCAATATCAGACTTAAAATAAACCAATTAACTTAAAACACATTTAAGCCCCCTTGGGAACCAAAAAAAATTGCAGTTAAGTTAGGACCCTGGGGATATGAATCTAAATAATTTCCCTAGGTCACTTACACTTAATACATAGAAGTTAATTTTCTAGGGAGCTAGAATTCTTTCTATTAGACATGGTCCCAACCCATTCGATAATAGGTGCACTCTTTCAGAGTGGATAATGTCAAGGTATGGACTAGAGGTGTGATTAAGAGTTCTTTCTCTTTCAATATTGAAGATCCCTGGACCGTGTGATTTCAACATGAAGGCAAGGTAACTTTTTACCCATGTTTGTGAAGAGGTATCTTAGTGATCAATATTAGGTATCTTTACCCAAGTAGCTCTTGAAAGGGGGAGGGAACCCAAGATAAATTTTGACAGGCCTTTGGGACCTATCACTACCCACTTCCCCATAGTTATAACTATCTCTCGCACCTCCACTCGATCATGTTGGAGACTGTTTATCTTAAAGACTATTCAAAGACTTGTTCCAAAATAATGCCTAAGAAAGGATCAAGCTTGTTCAAAAATAAATATACACACATTAAGAAAGGATCAGACTATACACACACAGATAATGCCTAAGAAAGGATCAGGCCTGTTCAAAAATAACTATTCACAATAGTAACTATTTTACAAGACTGCAAAAGAGTAAAATGAGGAATCTCATAGCACAATATTTTCATTATAGCATAAAGTAAAGTAGGACATATCATTTGACAAGATGAGAGTAAATGACCACATATGCAGAGAAATTAACATGAAATTTCAATTAAAACTCATAAGGGATTTGATAGGCACACACTTGAAATCTCATTCTTAAAACTCAAAGTCTGAGAATAACACTAGCTATGTGCCCCGAATAGTTCTCTGAGAGATTTAAATATGAAAATATTTTAAAAGAGTTTATAATCTCTGGAAAATGAAATGTGTTCATCCTAATAGACTCATATGGGGCTCCCATAGATCATATAATAGATGAAAATACCTGGAAGAAACAAAAGGCACAGTTAGAATCAACCTTTGATATTCACATATCATGAAAAAGAAAGGTTAGATGATTGCTAATTGAGAGGAATAGAAGAAGGTAAAACCTTAATCAAATGGCTATTCTACTTACTATGTTGGAAAAAATTCCTTTGTTTTCTTGTTGAAGTTTTCTTTATATGTTGTTTAGTTGGAGGTACCCTAATGGTTGTAATTTCTTCTTGAGACTCAACATTGACTATTCTGACCAAATAATTATTTAACCATTGGTCAATATACTCTCGCAATGGTGTAACCATTAACTCATGCTTGATCTTGAGATCGAACAACTTGTCTTCGATATCCTTTAATTCAAAACCTAACTGATGAATTATATCCACTTGAATTTCATTTTGTTAACATAGTGGATTAACCAATTTTCAACTTCATCTTGCAAAAAATAAGTTCTGTCATTAAATTCATTGGCCCATGAAATTTTGAAAGAGTCCAACTGTTCTTGCATTTGATACTTTGTAAGCAATATAATATCCATTATTAAATGTGAACCCTCCAACTCATTTTTTACATCAAGAAGTTTGAAAACTATATCACTTCTTTTTGAATTGATGGCATCCCATTCAACAATAATTTCTCATAAACATTTAATTCTTCTTGATCAACATGCATCTATTTGTTTTAGTCAAACTTTTGATGGAATATTTTGTTCCCTACTGTGGACATCACTCGTACTTGATATTCTAGCACTTAAAGTGCTAACAAATTCCTTGTATACATATTCATCTTTTTCTATTTAAACACATGGTAGTAGAATATGGCATAAATTATATAAGAAGTCATATAAAACTTATTTTTTTGAGTGGAAATTCCTCAATTGAAAAGAGACTTCATTTGAAATAATACTCGCCCAATAAAAAATGACATTGTCATGAATAGAGTAATGCAGAATATAAAGAACATACCTTGGAATAACATATGTGGAATCCTTCCCATCAATCCTTGCAAATAACCATGCAAATTATCTATATGGATATTTGAGTGAGCATACCTCAATTTGAGTAGAATCTCTACGTTCACTGAGTGAATCTGTGAGAAATATTTTTAGGAGGCTTGTTGCCCCATCATGAGCATTCAAAAATCATCTGCTTTAGGAACCTTGAGTGTCTTTTTGGGTGTGGAAAGCTGTAACATTTTTCTGAAAAAAATCGGTGTAAGAGTGATTGGTGTCTTTTCTTCCAGCTGAATTATCCTCTGCTTAGCATTGAATTTATCTGCACACCATAAAACTAGTTCCTTGAAATCAAATACCTCGAGCATACACCCAAACTGTACTATTCCTAAAGTCCAAACTTTGTTTGAGATTTTATCCTCTGGTGAAAGACTTTGATACCAATTATAAGCCTCAAACCATTGAAACTCACGGTCTTCATGTCCAAGGGTGTTGATTGTATCTCTGCACTATGACTATTTTCTCTTACTCAACATGATTTCTTAGGTAAATTTAGTGAATAGGTGGTGGTCCTATTAATGTAATCTCTTTTATCGAAGATAGAAGTGTTACTAAGTTTATCACATATATGTCATAATATCATATGTCGAGACATTCAATTTATTAATGTTAATTGCTATTTGGATTTGAATTTATAACAAGGATTTTACGAAAAATCATGTCAAATTAATAATGATATCAATCCAAACGTATGACAACTCATGTGGTAGTGGAACTGTAAATTCTCTTGAAAGTAGTGATTATGGATTGAGATTCATGGAAATTGACTAAGTATGAAAGGTGCATAATGAGTGATGTAGAGGTCGAAAAGGAGAATGTGGAAATGTGAGTTGTGAGAGATAGAGGGATGTCGTGATGGGATGTTTCCCACATTTACATTTTTAAAATTGAATAAGTGTTAATGCAGATTCTTTTTGGATGTTGCAGAAATGTTGGTTCATTTTGAATAATGTGGAAATGCAGGTTGTGGGATGTTCAACAGTGGTTTTGGTCCTCACAACAATACTTCCACAATCAAGGAGACCCCATGAAAGGAAAGAATGAAAACTGACTAAGTATAGAGAATTGCGAGCTTGTAAGCTTATGGATATAAAGGGAAGGTCTTTCTGCAACCCACATTTACAAAAATTGGGTGAGTATGGAACGTCTAGAAAAATACACCAAGTACTACCAAAGAACTTAGAACATAGATCAAGGAAAATTGATCAACATTTCGCTCCAACTATGTGATAATAACCCCCTGTGGTTTGTTGAGAATACCAAACTTAGACCAGCTGCCTCATCCACTAGGTTATGAAGTCATCCCCAAAACATTATTTCAATCTAGAAAATGATTATTAGGAAAAATTTACTGAAAGAAAAAAATTATATACGATAAAACAATAATCTACCTATCCTAACCCAATTAGAGATATGGGATACTTTCAAGTGTAAGTAGACTTCCAATGTAGCCATGTACATAACCAAATCATCTTATTACTCGTAGACATGGTTGAGAGTCTTGGTTTATTGGAAATGCTTCGATGGAATTCCTTCATTATGTAATGACAATAGTGCCATGGTAAGGTTGCAAAAATAAATTGATGTTGAAAATCCGTGGAGAACTGTATGGCTAGCTCTTGTTGTTTACCAACAATCTCAATGTATTCAAAATTAAAATATACCATCCATCCCTCTTGTTGACAATGACCCTTTTCTTTTGATGCTTGGGAGACCTCTTCTTCATTGGAATCTACTCTGAACAAGAAGTCGATAGTTTGAAAGTTTAATGTTAAGTGATAATTGTTAAGATCACTTTTTCTCATCCCATGTTAACATCCCTCTAACTGGTGGATCATGTTGTCATTGATGCCAATGGTTTGATTATTTGGGAGATTGTTGGATCATATGTCATTAATGTAAATGGTTTGGTTTGATTGATGTCATTAATTGATGTCAAGTAATTGATTGATTGATGATTGATGAACAATGAATATGCCTTGATGAGAATGATAGATGTCCAAGTGGAAACCAATTGATAAAGATGGATCATTGATATG
>ML810665.1:333932-350125 GCA_009831015.1 Picea engelmannii
TGCCTTGATGAGAATGATAGATGTCCAAGTGGAAACCAATTGATAAAGATGGATCATTGATATGATGCCCTTGATGAGAATGATAGATGTCCAAGTGGAAACCAATTGATAAAGATGGATCATTGATATGATGCCCTTGATGACAATGATATATGTCCAAGTGGAAACCAATTGATAAACATGGATCATTGATATGATGCATTGATGAAGATGGATCAATGAATTGTCATTGATACATGATGCATAGTTTATATATATGATGCAGTGGTGAATTGATGCAAAGATGAATCATTATTATATTATAATGGTTGATAAGGTGCACAAATGGATGAACTCCAAAGTGGTCCCCTTATGGTGAAAGCCCTCACGGGAAGACGCTTTACAGATTGAGTCATCCTAGGAGAACGGTTGGAGGACCCATGCTTATATGTGGAATAATGAGATGAAGATAAATGAAGTTGTTGGTGAAACTATCCTATATGGATAGTGCTTGTCATGCCATTTTCGGTGGTATGTGGAATGTCACATAACTCCTCACGGTTTGAGAGTTATGGCCTTATGAAGTTGGAAGACCCCCATATGAAGGCTTGAATCCCCAAAAGGTCAAAGAAGTAAAGTGACAAAATCAAGAAAGATTATTTAAATGATAAAATGAAGTGACAAAATCAAGAAGGAATATTTAAATGATAAAGTATTGGAGAACTTTCTATTCATGGAAAGTGGTTAAACCCTAAAATAAGGAAAATAGGTTAAGTGACCTAGAAATGGGTTAAGTAACCTAAAGATGGGTTAAGTGACATAAAGATGAAAGTATAAATAAGAAGCTAAGATCTCTTGTAAAATGTACATTTAGTAAGAATCTTTTTTGTGAATATCTTGTGGAGTATTGATGGAGAGTTTCTTGTGAGAGCATCCTATTGGTGTGGATCTCTTGAGCATGATTGAAGATCTATTCTGAGGAAGAGAGAGAGTGGAGGATCTCATGGACGCGTCAAAGTTTCGGCAATGGCGGAGATCTTGACGACAAAATTCTCGGATTCACAGAAAACCCTATTTTCTGATGTCCACGCGGGTTGTCTATGTATAGGGTGTGTGTACACGTGGGCTATCTATGTATAGGGTGAGTGTACACGCGGTTTGGCTGTGTACAGGGAGCATGGAGTGGATAAAATCATGGAGATTTTTGTTTGAGCTGGTGCCAAGCTCTTGGATGATGAGGCAAGTTCCAGATCTGCATTATATGGCCTCAGATCTATCACTGAGATACTGGTATGGTTACATTATTGTCTTGATGGATGTTATTGTTTGATGTGTTGTGAATGCTTAGGGCATTCTTGGTATGGATTCTATGATGTGGCTTAGTTTTGTTGATTTGGTTGATAGAGTGAGCAACACTCTTGTGATTAAGTAGTGACATGATTGCTATGGTATACTAGTTATTTATACATGATTGAGATAGCATTCATATTGATTTGTTGTGGAGAATAAGCAAGCTATTGGAGAGCTTGGATGTGTTGTGACTGGCTATGGGTCAGTTTGGACAGTGGAAGACAGAAGAGAAAGTGATTGCAGGTTGTAAAGGTTCTGAGCATGTGAAGAAAAGAAAAACCCTAGTTGCTTAGAAGCATACACGTGTTGTATTATACACTAACCACGTTCACACGCGGGTTGTAGTGAGCTAGAGCGTGTGCACACGGGGACTGCACTACTGACAGGTCGCGTACCTGTTGACAAATTGATATCTGTTGAGGATTGTTGCCTCATCTCAGTTGGTGCTGAGAATGTAAGCTGAGTCTTGCATATAGAGCTGGTGCTCTTGTAAAGTTGTACTCTATTCAATTGTTGTTGATAAACCCCAAGGATTGTAGTTTGTAATAAAAAGAAAATTGTACATACATCTTGTGTTCTTTGTGTTCATTGTGGTGATGACTTGTTGATGATATATTGTTGATATGTGCCTACATCTAACTGGTTATAAATGACAGCAATGGGTAATGAATAAATGTTGAATGCTAATTGACGAGTCTTGTGCAAGAGGGAAGTTTTGGGAAAAAGAGCCCCACACTCATTCACCCCCCCTCTAAGTGTGGTAGGTGTGTCCAACACTTACGACTTTGTATAAAGAAACTATGGTCATTGAGAACCCACTGCAACATTTTCACTATGACTATATTGGATGAAATATTCATGTAACATCCCCAATTTTAATCCTCACAAATTATAATGTAATTATATAAATGTGATTTAGGCTAGTGAGCTGATGTGTTGGGGCGAAGACTCCATATTGGTTTAATGTGGTCGTAGGAAAAATGGTATATTGTGTGCATTGAAATAATGAATAAAAACAATAATCATTGGTTGTGATATGAAAGGGATGAAGAACGATGAGGGGGCTATGATTCCACAAGAGAGAGGGGGATCCAAGGGGGAAATATTCATGGGTATTAATCCAACCCACATTCCCAAATTATTATCCTTGTGTATAACCTTGTATTTTGTTGTTGGTTGTTCCCAGAGCCAATCATTAAACTCATTGAAGAGGGTGGGTGTGAGGAATCACATCCCATAGTTATTGGGGAGCATGGGCTAAAGTACAATCATCATTGGGAAGAGTGAGAGTCAAGTAAGTAAAGGAGAAGAAGGGAAATTCATATGTAGAAGAGAGTCAATTTTTACATGTAGATTTTGGACAACAAGAGGGGTGATGAGTGTTGGGAAGATAAAAAACCATACTGTGCTTGAAGAAATCCATTTCTTGGTTGTATTTTATGCTGAGAAAGAGGCATGTGTTCCTGTAAATCGAGATGTAACCTCTAAAACATTTTATGTTGAGGAAATGGCTCAAGATCATTGTGAAGGTTGTTGTGAGCACTCTTGGATTAGATGAGAGGATTCTTGGTCAAACAGGTGCATTGGATCCCAGAGGGAAATAGGAAGGCCCGAGGGATTGTGTGCAATGAATGGGGATCCCATTCCTTAGGTTGTGCAAATTGTGGGGAATAGAGTGGAACCCAGGTTTTGGGGTTGTTGTGTGTGGAGAATGGATAACGAAGAGGGACAAATATCCATGTGAACTCATAGACTCAACTCAAGGGTGGCCTATTGTTGAGAGGAAATGAACAACAATGCATATGGCTAGGAGGTTCATCCTTCGTACACAACCAATTGGTTATTATGCATATAGATAAGTTCTATGTTATGGTATTATGTTTATTCCTCTGTGAAAATGGTTTATATGAAGGATGTGTGTTTTTTGTTTTCTTGAGTAGTTGCATTATTGTTTTAATATATGTTGTTAGATGCATTTAGAATGATGGAATTGATCAAATGGTTAAATTCACGTGTGATATGTAGCTGGTAAGCTACATGAAGTTATCAACCAAAAAATCTTATGATTTAATGTGTTTTTTGCTCGTAATGTTCCTCAGTTGGATTGGGGTATGTTACAATATGGTATCTGAGATCTTGTTCAAACATTGTGCTTGTATGGGCTAGGACAAGTGTGAATTGGAAAAATTTGATGTTCCATATTTCGGTCTGTGCGAATTTGGGGGAAAACGGTGAAAAATTAGAGAGAAATACCAAAATTCAAGTTTAAATGACTCATAACTATCTAAGAGATCTAATGGAGTCAATCTACAGAGTCGCAGAGTTAAAATTTGACTTGGAATCTCAAAATTCACATTTTAATGGTTGTTGTAGAATTCAAGCAAAGTTGATTAATTAATGGTCGAGATAATTTTGAATGATAGATCGACGGTATAGATTCGTCGGGGATTTGGTCAAAAAATTCTAAGTGTTGGAGTTTGCCATAGAATTCACCGATGACCATTGGCTGATGATCGAACATTGAAATTGGTGAAAGTTTTCATGCATCCAAAAGAAATTTCCAATCGCCTATGGATGATGATCGAGGGTCAGCAAAATGAGAAAATTGTTTGGTTCGGCCAAAATAAATCTTTGATCGTCGATGATCAATGGTCAAGTCATCCATTTTAGTAAAGTGTTTTGATCGAGCAAGAGAAAGTGTTGATCATCGACGACTGATGGTTAGGGATCAACATAATTGGAAATGTGTTCAATTCACTCGAGAGAAGATGTCAATGGTCGATGAAGGAAAAGGGTGATGATGTGTCATGCCACACCAATATCCATATGTCATGCCACGTTAGCCAAGTTGATGCCTCAAGATGACATGTCATAACACGTCACCATCAATGTGTCATGCCATGTTAGCATAGTTTCCACGTCTGGAAAGAAATGATCGATGGCTGATGGGCGGGTCAACCAACTTGGAGAAGTGTTTTCATATGCCAACAAGAATGGTCGATGGTCGATGATCGAGTCTACCAACTTGGTAAGTAGTTTCATCCACCAACAAAAATAGCTGACAATCGATGGTTGATGGTCGGGTCGAGCGGTTTAGCGATGTATTGCAATTTTTTTCCAAAGGAATGGGGCGATGGGCGATGGTTGGATCGACAACTTTGGAAAAGTGTTGCATGAGCCCAAAGTAGAACATCAATTTCCAATTGTCGATGGAGCTCGAATCAACGACTTAGATTGCTTTAAGTTGTCGATCGATGATGGAAATTGATCCACAGGGTTTGGAAATGATTACTGGATCAATGGCTCGGATTTCACTTGATTTGAGACCGACGAATCAGATTTAAAGGGATACTATAACAATAAAATAATCAATTTTCTATGAAATTTTATAGTTTTTGAAGGTCATAAACGTGCCAAGCGATTTTGAGGCCCTAAACAACATTTTTAGGTAATCAAAACCCATGAGAACATATGGTAGCTTAAATAAAATAACTTGGATATATATTTCCAACGAGCTACTCTGGGCACAAAACAAAGCTCGTATGAGAAAGTTACAACTAAAACATTCAAGGCAAAATTTCAACATTAGTTTACTTCTGAAGGAAATAACTCCTTGCTTGGAGATATGTTTAGGGCACATGAGTAGTCTATGGAAAACCCATGGACCATAGAAGAAATCCATGGAGACAAATTTGGAATCTGGGTAAGTAAAAATGTTCAAGAAGAGAGGGAATACACCTATAGCATACAAGGCTAAAAGTGTAAAACAATCAAAACTTTTGTAGGTTGTAACTAACAATATGGAGCTTGACTAAGGGTGAAATTGTGACAAATAGTTAAAGATGTAGTCATGGACATACCCACTTGAGATTCTGTCAAAATCCCAAAGGAATTGGTGTAGGGATGCATGAACAAGGCTAAAATTGCTAAGCCATGAGAAAGTGCAAAGGGAAAAAGTTGTCATTTCCAGATTGTTGTAGCTTTTGTCTGGGGTATCAGTTTGACAATATGAGAATTGTTGTGAATTCAATGTTAGTAGTGTTATCTATGTCACGTAGAAAATTTTATTTGGTTCCTAACATAATAACCCCTATAAGTGGCCAAAGTTGGTGTTTGAGATTAATTACACCAGAGAGAGGTGCACAAAAATGGGTATATTGAAAATATTCAATTGCCAATAATTTTTTTCTCGGTGTTCATAATTGAACAAGAAAGTAGTCAACATAAATTTGTTGGATATGAGAAAATATATATCCACTAAGAATTTAGTTTTGAGTCGAAGGATTCTCAAGGAATCAGAAGGAAGGTTACTGATGGACTTGAAGGACACCATTGAGCAGAATGGGAATTTCAGGAAGCCATAACTTTTGGCTTGAAAATCAAATTGAAGAATGAGTATAGTCATTGGAAAGGTAATCCAGAGGAAAAAATGACAAAAGGTCTAAGTTCTCATGTGGAGAATCAGGTTTCTCCATAAAGTTGTGGGAACAAGTGGAATTGGATTCCATGAACCATGTAACTACTTGATGTGAAGATTTCTCCAAATAATGTCAAAATTTGAGAAAAAATTTCCCAGATGATAGAAGTGAGTTCCATAAGTGATTTTTGGGTAAGGAAGAGTATTGAAACTCATGATAGTACCTATGCACATGTATAAAGGAAAATTTTAAGTGCAATATCTTGGTGAAATAAAAAGATGTTGAGCTTATTAATAGGCCATTGTTAATAAGTAGAGGAACAATATACAAAGAATGTTGTGTGAAGGGATTTCTATAAAGAGGATAAGATTCCACAATTGAGCATTGTGTGGCTCTATTCTATATTAACCCCAGGATCCATTGAAAAGGGAAGCAGGTCAAGCTTGTACAATTGGTTGAAGCATCAAAGAGCTGCAAAGGGAAGTGCAGGGCTACAAAGAAAGGGATGCAAGGATGACAAAGGAATAAGGAAGAGCATAAATATATTGGTATTCAACTACTACAGAGTCTGAAGGGATTGCATTAGGAGAATCAACATAGATTCTCACATGAACATAAAGCCAATAGGTGAAGAATGTCATTGCATGCACAAGGATTTAAGGAGGACTCCATAGCATTGAAGGTATAATTATAGTGAAGGATACAAAGATTGTTGCAAGAGAAGGAAAAATGATCTCATGAGATGAGGTGAGATTCATGGAGTGGATGAGTCATCTCTATGTGAAAACATAGGAATGCAAGAAGAAAGAATTGTTATATGTGGTCTAGGAATTTGTTTTCTAAAAGTACCCAAAGCAAGAAAGTTGTCTCTATTATTAGAGTGTGCAGTGGAAGCAAGGTACAAGTGAAAATATAGGAATGTAGCATTCCATTTGGAGCAAAGTGGTCTTGAGTTTTCAAGTAGTGTTGCAAAGTAAATCACTCAATGATGTAAAGAGTGGTATTTAAAATTGAGCAAAGCCATGGATAACAAAAGATATTAAAAAATAAGGAATAAAAGAAACATTCCAGAATGTTGAAATGCAAAATCAATGATAATGGTATTTCAAGACCGGTTTGGTCAAGGATGGGGAGTGGTTAATTAGATTGCAGTGTTAATATTCAACTAAAATAGTGCATGTTACAACACTATGACTACTGATAATTTTTTCCAAAATGTTTGGATAGGATTCTCTGCATAAAGGAAGTAGTTGTGAGATGGCAACACTACTAGATCTAGTGGTTGGAAAAGAAGAATGGCCAAGTGGGGCTTGGATGGAAGGTTCAGAATAGGGGCTAATGGTGCATACTTCAACAGAATGAGAGTGCACAAGGTAGGGAGGTTCTACAGGAATTCAAGGACAACCATCAACAAAAAAAACAAAAACAAATAAAGCTGAAATTAATATGCACTGGAGTGCATGAAATAATTGATGCATGATGTGTACAATAAAGATAGAATGCATGTGCATGAAATAGGAATGAAAGATTAAATGTTTAATGCATATTGATGTGCATTGGTGCATATGGAAATGCTTGAACATTCTTGTGGAATGATTGTAGACCGAAGGTAGTATGTAGTTATGTGTAAAATAATGATGTCATGATAATCAAATAAGACTAATGATGGATTGTGTATATAGGAAAAATCTTATAGCATGGCCGAGAATGATGTTAATTACGTATAATAATTCCATCCATATGAAGACAAAGGAGGATGGTAAGAATGAATACCAAGAAGATTGGTGAAGGGAGACGATGAGATTCTGCAAAATATCAAATCTAAAAATTTCTTTTGTAAAACTATCAACAACATCTATTGCTTTATAAGTGGATTTAATGGGGATGAAGTGAGTTTTCTTACTCAAATTGTCCACCACCACCATGATTGTATAATGTTGTCTTGTTTTTCTTGGTAATCTCGTGATGAAGCCCATGGAGATAATCTCCCATTTCCATTCTGGAATTTGCACTGGCTACAACAAACATGTTGAGTAATTATGTTCAACCTTGACTTTTTGGCACTCCAAACACTTAGCAATGTATTCTGCAATATCCCTTTTCATCCCTGGCCAGAAATACAATTTTCTTGCTATTGTTATCATCTTTTGATAACTTGGATGACCCACATAGGGTCTCTTATGAAACTCATCCATGATGATATTTTTCAGCTTGATCGAATTGGGCATGTACAATATGTTATTGTACATCAACATCCCATCTCTTGTGAGATGATACCCTTCATATTTCTGCCCTGCAGGCTCTTGTTGCAAGATTTCTTTTATTAATTTAAATTGTTTATCATTTTTCAACATAAATCTAATTCTATGTTTTATATCATATTTGCATGTGCTTGTTGTTGTTAAGTGTATTGTTTGCATGATTCTATTGAGTGCATCTGCCACTCGATTGTCCTTTCCTTTCATGTGTTTGATTTCAAAATCAAACTCACTGATGATAGCCATCCATTTGGCCTATATGGCATTTAAATGTGGTTGATCGAATAAGTACCTCGGCCCACTATGGCTTGTCATTAATAAAAACCATATTTCAATTAAATGATGTCTCCACATTTTCAAGGCATGAACAATGGCTACAAGTTCTAAGTCATGAGTGACATAACGTTGCTCATGCTCATTCAATGTTATTGATTCATAGCAAACCATGTGTCCTTCTTGCATGAGGACTCCACCAAGTCCTTCTTTACAAGTGTCTATACAAATTGGGAAATCCTTTTTAGGGTCTACAATTTTTAAAATAGGGGCATTGGTCAAAAGATATTTCATCTCTTGGAAGCTCACTTCACAATTTGTTGACCAAACAAACTTCACTCATTTTCTTTGAAAGGAAGTGACTGGGTGGCTGATTTGGGAAAACCCTTTAATAAACCTCCTATAATATCCAACTAGCCCATAAATGATCTCACCTCAGACACAGTTCTAGGGGTTGGCCAATCCATGATGGCCTTAATATTCTCTGGGTTTATTGCCACTTTGTCTTCCGAGATTACATGACCCAAATATTAGATTTGTTTTTGGAAGAAATCACACTTGTTGTATTTGGCATATAGCTGGTGTTCTCTCAACACCTTCATGTTATTTTTCTTTAAAACTCAACAAACTTAATTTTGCGTTCTCAATAGATTTTATGCCCAGATCTGAAGAATAACAACTAATTCTAAATATAATCTATAAACAAAAATATTATTGAGTTAAATAACTTTTCAAATGCACAACGGAAATTTAGAAACCAATCACATAAAAAATATGGACACTAGAAATACCCTGGAAACCCCAACTCCTGGGAAAACCAAAAAACATAGGGTTTTATTATCAACTCAACAAGATCAGAAAATGATTACAAAATCAGTGCCAAACTTGGCACACTTCACTATAGAAAACTCTGCTTGGATTTCTGAGTCACGGCTTCCTTCCTCCACTTATACGACCCTCCTATGAGCAAGTGGTTAACTTAACAAGTAGTTAAATCCTAACAAGTGGTTAACTCCTAAATGACTTGGAGATACATTAAATCATGTGTCTTTGGCTTTCATGACACCTTTCCTAAGCCAAGACACTTGTCCTCGTTACAATATTTTAATACTCCCTCTTAACGAGGAAGGTGTTCTCCACTATTCCCATCTTATCCCTGAAGTAGACAAACTCGCCTTTGATCAAGGCCTCGGTGAGAATATCTTCCACCTGCTCATCTCTAGACACATACTGTAACTGGATTGCACCCTGTTGCACACAATCTCTAATGAAGTGACACATGATGTCAATGTGCTTCGACCTATCATGAAATAATGGATTCTCATAGAGTTTGATGCCACTCTGATTATTATAGTGTATGATGGTTGGCTCTAGCTCCTAACCGAACAATGCCACTAGCAACTTTTGAAGCCATATGGCCTCACATGCAGCCATGTTCATTGCCATGTATTCTGCTTCTGCAGAACTCAATGCAACATACTTATGCTTTCTGTTGAACCAAGAGACAACCCTTGATACCAAGCTGAAGCAACACCCTGAAGTGCACTTCATATCCATTGCATTTCTTTCCCAATCTGCATGTATGTAGCCCACCAACTTTGCTCCATCTCTCTGAGCATACCTCAAACCATACTTGATTGTGCCACGTAGGTACCTCAAAATATGTTTTGTTGTTTTCCAATGCGCTCTCCTTGGTTCCATCGTGAACTGAATGAGAGTATTCACAAAAAAACAAATGTATGTCCTAGTGTTGACCAGATACATGAGAGAGCCTATCCACTGCCTATATAAGGTAGCATCCACTACCTCTTTCTTGGAAGCATCTATCTTCTTCCAATTCGTAACCATGGGTGTAGACATTGGCCAACAGTCTTGCATCCTGAATCTCTTCAAGATCTCCACTTGTATATCCTCTGTCCAAGGAAAATATCGCCATCTCACTGCCACACATCCAATCCAAGAAAATAGTGCATCAACCCCAAATCCTTCATATCGAATTCTGATGCAAGATCCCTCTTGCAATCTACAATAAGCCTCTGTGAACTTTTCAAAAATAGATCGTCCTCATATAACACAAGAATGAGCGACTCTCCACCTATCATGACATAGTATAAGTTAGAGACTACATCATTCTTCACGAATCCCATGCCTTGCAAGTAACTATCAATGTGCTCATACCACACTTTGGGTGCTTGCTTGAGCCCATACAATGCTCTCTTCAGTCTACATACATGGGACTCCCTCCCATATATCTCAAAACCCTATTTTTCTTCTATATACAGTTCCTCCTCAATAACTCCATTGAGGAATGTCATCTTGACGTCCATCTGATGAATCTTCCAACCCATCTTTGTTGCTAATGAGATCACGACCCTAATGGAAGATATCTGGCTACCAGGGAAAACGTCTCGCCATAGTCAACTCTCTCTTTCTGAGAGAAACCCTTAGCCACAAACTTGGCTTTGAATTTATCAATGCTGCCATCTACAACAAGCTTGATCCTGTAGATCTAGCGAGATCCAACAATTGATTCTCCCTTTGGTCTTGGCACCACCTCCCAAACATCATTCTTCATGATGGAGGCATACTCCACCATGGCATCATGCCAAACCTGCTGCTTTGATGCCTCCTGAAAAGTGGAAGGCTCCTTGTTAATGAGATCAATCATCAATGTCATATACCCTGAGTATCTTGTGGTGGCATGCTTTGCCTGAAGCTCGTACTAGGAGCACCCATGAACTCCTAAGCATCTCGCAATGTCTGAGAAATCGCTCAATTCCTCTTCCTCCTTGAAGTAGGAGGTACAACCTCGGTGGGTGGAGCTTCTTACTCCTCATCTTGCTCCACAATCTAAGTGCTAGTCCTTATACTTGTCCCTTTGACTTGTACCTGTGACTCTTTTTCCTCCTTTGGAGCTACCAACTCTCGATCCCTCGTTGTTGCTGACACATCATAAGACTTCCTGAAATCCTTCTCCTCCTCGAATCTGACATCCCTCTTGATCATTGTCTTCTTCAATCCTAGAACATATATGTGATATGCTTTCAAAGTTTCGTTGTAGCCAACGAATATTCCCTTCTCTGTAGTGGAATCGAGCTTCATCCTCTTATCATAGGGCACATGAAAATAGAGTAGGAAACCAAAGATCCTGAAGTGACCAACTTCTAGCTTCTTCCCTGTAAATGCCTCTTTAGGAGTCAATCTCCCCAACACCTTGTGAGGACTCTTGTTATGTATGTATGTTGCAATACTGCATGTCTCTTACCATAGAAACTTGGGTAAATCCTGGTCACACAACATAGCCCTAGCAACACCAACAATGGCCCTATTCTTTCATTATGCCACCCCATTCTGATGAGGGTTATAGGGAAAAAAAAATTCCTTCTTGATCCCCGCCTTAGCATAGAACTCCTTGAAATATTTCCCTATGTACGCACCTCCATTGTCTGACCCAAGAACCTTAATCTTCCTTCCTATCACATTCTCCACAAGAGCCTTAAACTCTTGGAAGCGACTAAGCACCTCGTCTTTGGTCCTCATGAAATAGATCCAGTTTTTTCTAGAGAAATCATCTATGAAATGTGACAAAATACTCACACCATATCAAGGATGTTGAATACATAGGCCTGCATACATCTGAGTGCACTAAATCCAATGTGCCCTTTTATCTATTGTCACTACTTGGAAAAGATGTTTTAGCATACTTTCCCAAGGCACACCCTTTACACACATCACTATGCTCGGTGCTCAACTCTGGAAGGTCGATCACTATCTCCTTGAGGATGTTAAGTGCCCCATGGTGTAAGTGAGCCATCCTTTTATGCCATAATTCTCCCATATCCTTAGTGCTGTTGATCAACTCGTGAGGTGACTCAAACTGCAACCTGTATAACTTGTGTGACCTGATACCTATCATCTTGGCATGCTTTGACCCCCTATGTTGAATATACACTTTGTTTCCTCTAAAAGACACATCATACCCCTTGTCCTGAAGCGCCAAAACTGATATCAAGTTCTTGGTCATCCCTGGTACATACAACACATTTCTAAATCTAAATGTCTTCCTTGACTCCCTCTGAAAGGTAACATTCCCTCATCCCACTGGAGTACATTTGGACCTATTCCCCATGTGTATATCAAAATTCATCTCCTCCTCTTTGAAGCTGGAAAAGTATTTTATGACTATTGTCATATGATATGATGCACCACTATCAATATACCACACCCATGTGTCATGTGTGCCTGAGCTAGAAAGGCAAGCGATGAGTGAGAAATCCTCATCAAACCTGGAAGAAAATTCATTAATGTTCATTGAAGTTGTTGTCTGAGTCTTCTTCTTATCCTTCTTTTTGTTGGAACATTCACTGGCATAATGACCTATTTTGTGACAAGCAAAGCACTTGAATTTTCTCATGCCACGTTTCTTCTCACCCTTGGAGATCTGCCCACTCCCTGAGCCTTTCTTGGATTTTTCTTTGCCCTATCATGCAAGAGCAATGCTCTCTTATTCCTCATCCTTTTGATGATTGTTTCTACCACTGAGAGATTCTAACCTCAATTCCTCTTGCATGAAGTCATCTCACAATCGATCCCAGTCTGGAGTGTGTTCCCTGGTGACAATGTCTCTCACAAAGACATCCCAAGACTTGGAGAATCCATTCAAGGCTATCCTCACAAGTTTAGTGCCATCCACATTTTCTCCTATGGCTACCAATTAATCTTTCACTTGTCTAAGTCTAGTGAGGTAGGAGGAAACACTTTCCCCCTTACCCATCTTGGTATTTCTGAGTTTTTCCTTCAAAACCATCTTTATAATCAGGTTTGAATTCTGATACAGTTTAATGATGGCTTCACACATCTTCCTAGTTGTATCCAATCCTGAAAGGTGAGGGACTATATGGTCCTTGACGCCATCTAGAATGATACGCCTTGCCTTGGCATCATTCTTTTTGTGAGATTATGCTTGTTGTGCATCAGCTAGAACAACAATAGTTTTCTCTGCAAATTCCTTGAGCCCATACTCCTCCAATGACAACAAAATACGCTCCTTCCAATCTAATACATGAAATAGACATTTATGCAAAATCCTTCTATCACAAACTCCTAGATCTGAAAAATACTTGTTGGCTGAAAATACATGTGTAAACTCTTGGTTTCCTTCTCATAGGCAAAGCTCTGATACCGTGTTATTTTTCTTTAAAACTCAACAAACTTAATTTTTTATTCTCAATAGATTTTATCCCTGGATCTAAAGAATAACAACAAATTCTAAATATTATCTATAAATATAAATATTATTGAGTTAAATAACTTTGAAAATGCACAATGGAAATTTAGAAACCAATCACATAAAAAATATGGACACCAGAAATACCCTGGAAACCCCAACTCTAGGGAAAACCAACAAACAGGGGTTTTTATTACCGGCTCAGCAAGACCAGAAAATTATTACAAAATCAGTGCCAAACTTGGCACACTTCACCACAAAAGAATCTGCTTGGATTTATGAGTCACGACTTCCCTTCCTCGGCCTATACGACCCTCCTGGAAGCAAGTATGGTTGTTGTACGGTGTTGGTACAATAGTTGGGGGACCCAATATCCCTCACACATACTGGGCGTGGGATGAGGAAATATGGTTGGTGTATTCCAACCTCTGTCTCCTCCTCTTGTGGTTGTAACTCAACCCCCTTGCTCTCCCATGGATCCCTTGACCCACACACCTGAAACTTGGCCTCTAACCCTTTTTTGTCCATGGATCTGCAAGGTGATGATGGCTGGAAGCCTTCCAATCTCCTTCTTTGCTCCTAGACTGAAGCAAGAAGCCCTCTTCAACTCTGATATGCAACTAAAACCCTCTTAGTGTCACTCACCAACTCAATGATCTCCTCAAGTCATGTTCCTTGCTTACATATCTCCACGAGTGGTTAACTTAACAACCAGTTAACTCTAACAAGTGGTTAACTTAACAACCGGTTAACTCCTAACAAGTGGTTAACTTAACAAGCGGTTAATTCCTAAATAACTTGGATATACATTAAATCATGAGTCTTTGGCTTGCATGACACCTTACCTAAGCTAAGACACTTGTCCTCGTTACAATATTTCAACACTGCAACACCAATCAGAGGTGTTCCTCATGCTCCTCCTTGGTTTTCGAATAGATTAAGATGTCATCAATGAATACTAGGACAAACTTGTCCAAATATTTGTTGAGAATACTATTCATTAAACACATAAAGATGGTTGGTGTGTTGGTAAGTCCAAAAGGCACTACCATAAACTGATAGTGTCATACCTTGTCCTAAAGGTAGTCTTATGAATATCTTCATCCTTAATTCTCACTTGATGGTACCCAGACCTCAAATCTATTTTAGAAAAAATTGTAGCTCCTCTGAGTTGATCAAAAAGATCATCAACTCTGGGCGGTGGGTATTTATTCTTGATGGTCATCTTATTTAATTGTTTGTAGACAATACAAAATCTAAGAGTACCATCATTTTTCTTTACAAATAAAGTTGGTGCTCCCCATGGGAATACACTAGGTCTAATGTACCCCTTATCTAACATTCCCTTTAAATTAGTTTTTAACTCTACCAGGTTCGGTGTGCCCATCCTATAAGGTACCTTAGATGTAGGTACTTCTCCTCGCATCAGTTCTATTGAAAAGTTAATGTACCTCCTAGGAAGCAGTCTTGGTATCTCCTCTAGAAACATATCTATGAATTCATGCAACACCGAGTATTCTTCTATCTTCATCTTGTTGTTTTTTGCTAAATTTAGCACTTGTATAGCATATATGGGACACCCTTTTCTGCTACACTTCTTGAGTTGCAATGTTGATATATGCCTTACAGATACATGCTTTTGGATGCCCTATAACACCCTCGTGTTTCCCTCCTCACCTCACAATCCAAATTCGTATTGAAATAGTCCAGTTTTTTTTGTGGGAAGCCAACAAATCCATGCATATCAGCATGCCATATGACCCCAAATGAAGCAGGTTCAGGGTTGCTTGTGTATGCAATTTCAAATGGGAAGGCTTCAATCATCTTTGTCACCTTCCTCTTGGTCCCTGTGGTTAACTGAACTAACCATGATTTTGCATGCTTCCTTCTTTGTAAGACACATGTTTCAATAGCTTGGGGTGAAATATAGTTAAGGTTAGAACCAGGGTCAATTAAAATTGAAATGGGTTGTTTTGCAATTTTACCTTTCAATTCCACCATTGAAGCTTGGTGGTCTACCTGTCGATTCTCAACATCTGCGTAAATATTGGGCACGCTCTTGGCTACATCATCAATTGTAGTCGCCTCTTGGACATTGTAGACTCTCTTTTTGTCATGTTTCCTATGGGGGAAGTCTCTTAATGAGTGTGCTTCTCCACAACCCCAACATTGGAGAGGTCCTTTCTTCTGCTCTTCCTTCTTTTCCTTTGTTTTCTATGTTGGCATGTTCTCACTTTGAGAGGGAATTTTTTGTTGGTGCATACTTATAGTGGGATGACTGGACTAAGCACTTATTTTTGGATTTTTATATCGAAATGGTTTAAATTCCTTCCTCTTTAACCTAGATTTTTCCTTATTTTTCTAATCTTTGTGAGGATCCAACCCATGCTTAGATTGATCATAACAATATTTCTCCTTTTTTATGGTGTCCTCTAGTGTTTTAAGCTCATCAAACTCAATTTTGTCTTGATAGAATTGTGACAAACCACTAAGAAAACGTTATATCCTCGCTTTCTCATCTCTAATATAAAGGACATATCTCAACAGTTCTAAAAACATTTTTTCATAAGCATCAACGGTAAGTTGTCCTAACTTATGTTCATGGAATTCCTTGATCTTACCATCGTAAAATTTCTTGGAAAGATAAGATTTCCCGGAATACTTCTCAAATTGTTTCCAGGTTAGCTT
>ML810666.1:0-18842 GCA_009831015.1 Picea engelmannii
TAAGTACACAAGTGTAGTCTTACCAAATTCACATTTGGACAGTTTTACATACAACCTTTCCCTTTGCAAAGTATCCAATACTTTCTTTGCATGCCTTACATGTTCATCCCAAGTCCCGCTAAATATAAGAATGTTTTCTTAATATACTATCACAAAATCATCTAGAAATGGCTTGAATACATCATTCATCACATGCATGAAGGTTTTCGGAGCATTACAAATCCCAAACGACATAACTAACCACTCAAACAATCCATGTTTGGTTTTAAAGGCAGTCTTCCATGCATCCTGTTATGCAACCCTGATTTGATGGTATCCACTGCGCAAATCCAACTTAGTGAAATAAACAACATTATTTAACCGATCAAGTAAATCATCTATACAAGGAAGAGGGTATCGATTTTTCACTGTGATTTTATTTAAGGCCTGATAACCAACACACATTCGCCATGTGCCATATTTCTTTGGCACCATCACAATCAGAGAACCACAAGGATATGAGTTGGGCATGAGGACCCCTTGATCCAATAAGCCTTGTACCTACTTCTTGATCTCTATCATCTCTACAAATGGCATCCTGTACATGCCCACATTAGGAAGAGGATAATCCTACTGAAGATGTATTTCATGTTGGATTTCCCTCTTAAGAGGTAATCCATCCAGTTCCTAGAAAATATCATCATACTTAGAAATAATATCAATTAATTTTTTCTTATGAGAAGGATCTTATCCTTGGAAAGCGTTGGATGTTCCGACATCTTTCTCCCTTACAACCATGACTACATGTCTCTTATTAGTGTTTATGAGTCTCTTCATTTGTCCTGCACTAACAAGTGTTGTGTTTACCCTCTTGTTGTGAGCTCTAACAATATATTCCACTCCCCCCTTGGCAAGGTGATATTTTTTCTCGTGAAGAAAGAAGAGTGATTTTCTATCATAAATATAATCACTCCTCGGACCTATGCCACATATATCAAGTGATACAACATCCAAATCTACTTCATCAATCAACTTTGAAGCAATAGCAAATCTGACCCTACATTGCTTGGTGACATTAGTTTTTGCTTTATCACATACCCAACCAAGAGAATAAGGCTTTGGATGTGGTTTAGTTTCAAGACCCATCTTTTTGACAAGTGCTTCAGATATCAAGTTTAATTGGGAACCTAGATCAAATAATGTAGCTATCTTAGTGTGTTTAGATACAACTCTTATGTGAAATAATTCATTCCTCTTTATTTCATCATCATGAGATTCATTATTGGAATTTGAACTAGCATGAAGGGAATTTTTACCTTGTACAACAACCGATGTGATATTTCCTTCATCTCCTTAATTGGAACCAAGATCTTGTTGCACTGTAGAGTGCATGAGAATCGCAACATCTCCTGGTAGATATGTGTCTGCAAGTAAACATCAAACTTTCAAGTGTAGGATGGCCTACTCATCCTTGTTCTCATATGATGAAAATCCAAACCAACTAAAAAATAAAATTTTGACATTTTTTCAAAAATTTCTAAACTAAGCATGAAATCAATATGCAAATATAGTAAAATAAAAATGGCATGCATCTAAAATAGTATGAGCAATCAAGATGCAAATGCAGGAAATCAAAATGAATTACCTACTAGTTGAGTTCTAACACATGATTTAAATAACCATTTATGAATTGAATGAAAGAAGAAGAATTAAAGATGAAACATGGCATCCATAATCAAATATACTGATCTGGAAATAAGCACAAGAAATAGCAAACCATAAACAACAAAGTTGATAACGGAGTTCGGCAATCTCACCTACGTCTCTGAGCCTTTCTCTCAGTGGGTGAGGCTTTCTTATTTATGTTCAAAGCTTCAAAAGTACATCATAATAGTTCGTTGGGGACTAACAATAGATTTGGGTCATATGCAAGGTCATATGGGACGAAGAACCACGAATAGTTTAACAGTTATGTGGTCATATGAATAACGTTGAACTGAGGGTTGGGGCTAGGCCCTAGCCCTTACCTCTGCCCAAATCATAGCCATTGCACTTTAAATAGAATATGGTGACTATAGTTAATAAGAAACACCGAGGGCGGGCTGGTAACCTGGCCCTGCCAAGTCACTCGCTTAGACCATAGGTCGCGGGTTTGACTCCCTGGGAGTCATAAAAAAATTTCCAAAACATCCAATAGAGGGGTGTCACATGGCAACCTAAGACTCGATCACATGGCACCATCACACTTTCCCAAAAACTAGCCACGCGTCAAGAGATAATTTGACCACGTCAGGCAACACTGCCCAGTCAGTGCACCTGCCACGTCAGTCAACTGCCACATGTCGTACGGATGTACGACCCTTGCCATGTCAGCTCGTGCCATGTGTTACCCTTACAGTGGTTCCACATGTCACAATCTGAATCATCCACATGTCTGTCAACGTGTCTGCCAAGTTAGCATCCACTGTACCTGCCACATCACATGTATGATCGTACGGCCTGTACAGTCAGCTACAACATCATCACTGTACGAACTGAACAGTCATCAATTTTTTCTTTTTTGAAGAAATGAACAAATCATGATATATATTTTCACACGACATATGTTTGAACCCATTCAAGTTGCGTTGGGTTCATATCGATGAGGTCTACACACACGTTCGTTTTGAGCCCATTTTGAGCACTTTGATTTTTAGGCCTTCCTGGACCCATTTTGGTTCTGGGATCCAATTTTGGATCACCAAGCCATGAATTATTGTCTTTCTATTTGTATCTGGGCTTGCCCTTCCTTTTGTCCCACATGAGCACAAGACTTCCTTCATTGAAATCGGTGCAAGGTGCATTCTTATCGTGTGGAGGCTCTATGCGGACTGTATCTTTCATGATTTCTTCATGTTTCTCATCTTCCTTTTGTATAATATGAATATATTATGTCTCCTTATTATGGTATTGTGCAGCCTTATTTCTATATGTACATGGTAGAAACATTTCCACTGCATTTACCTGCATGAAGGGTAACTCGGATGGACCATACTCAAAAATCTATGGAGGTATATCATGGTAGTGTTCACTGACATAGTTGGGCCCCCTCAAATTCATCACATGTGTGTCTTTCTTCTCCTTGTTATGCAGGATCTCATACGTGCCATCGCCCATGGGAATATATGCATGTGTAAGGTTCATACTAAGGAAACCTCCACGGGTTGAGGACCAGGTCCTTGATAAGAGAATACCCTAGGCATTAGGGACATCGATCACCAATATATCCATGAGGATGTTGATATGTGGAAAATCTATCAAAAATACTTCAACGTCTTCACATACTCCCAAGACATTAACTCTTCTTGAATCAATACCACAAACATTTCCATAAGGTCAGGTTGTCTTTAAACCAAGTTGTTTCAGTACCTTCAAAGATATGATGTTTGTTGAGGCCCCTTAATCAAGCATGCACTTGTTCAAGTGGAGGCCATTCATGCCTAATGAGAGATAGAAAGACAATTTCTTATATTTTGGTCGATCCAAATACATAATCTTTAATAGGATGGGAGGATCCTCCTTCTCAGTTGGCACCTATAATATCCTCGAAAATTCCCATTACACGGAAGGTATTTTACACATCTCTATCACAAGGACCGTCATATTTAGTTTTCCAAAAATGTTCACAATATCTATATTCAACTGAATTTCATCTGCAAGAGTTGGCTCAAGGAGAAACTCACATATCGGCGATGGAGGTGGTGGAGCCACCCTTTCTGCTGGTGGAAGAGGAGTATCAGGATGCGATGGAGGGGCTGAAGCATTTTTTCTTCTATAGACTAGAACTTCCCTCCTCCTTAATTCCTTCTTTTGAGCATCTGTTAGTTTATTGAAGTCCCGGATTCTCCCCTCTCTTTCTCTTATTCTTTTGGATTCATTTATCTGTTCTTGAGTAACATGTTCATCGTTGAGATTGCAAATCACGAAGTTTATATCATCAAGACATTTTTTGTCTTTTCGGGGGAATTCATATTCCACGTGGGGTTCTTGGCATGGGAGACACCAAGATTCTATATCAACTATCCCAACAAGCCTCAAAGTATCTCGGGCCTTTGCCTCTTGTGGAGGTCTTGGTTTCCAACCGATGGCATCTCTCTGTTGTCTGGAAAAATGAGGTCTGGGAGCAGATTGATTTCTTTACGTCGTAGTCATATGGTTCATAAGTCAATCCTTCACTTGGACAAACTGAGTATTCATCTGGTCTATCTTCTGATTCATGAGAGCAATTGGATCAGGAACAACATTGTTGGAAACCTTTGTCCTTGATTATGTCTTGTTACGAGGATATTGAAAAGGTTATATTTTCGAATCAAGGAGATTCTCTTCAATTTCGATACTGAACTCTTTAGCCTATGCCAATGACGAATGTATTGGAACTTCCCTTCAAAGGAATTCACGTAAAGGATATGAACTGATGATGTTGAAAGAAGCTAATATGTTGGAATTTGATTGTACAACTTGTCAAATATTGAAATGAATTCCCTTACCATTTCATTCTTCTTTTTCTTTATCTGATTGAATTGAGTTGCAAGTGTCCCACCATTTGCTTTTCTTAACCATCTACTTTTAAATAAGGTGGAAAAGGCATCATAGGTCATGATCTGATTATCAGGGAGTCCCTTGAACCAATTAAGGGCTTCTTTATTCAATGATGAGGTGAATATTTTCATGGCCACATCTTCATGATCAATACCCGCATTTTCCATATTAACTCCATAAATTTGTTCGACTGATAAAAAGACGACGAAGGTAACTTTTTCAACCAACTTTGAGACCCGAAACTAGCCTTTTGGATCTAGAGAGGGGTCTCTCGGGATGTGCAGTCTCCGCGAGGGATATGGATTTGAAAGAAGTGGCTAGATTTAACACCTTTGATATAAAGGGTTCTAGTTATATTGGTGCAAGAAGGTAAGACTTGGGCTATGGAGTCGATCTAAGGAAATGACAGAGAAAAATGACTCAGTGACTGAACTTGAGAGGATAAGGCTAGGCGAGTAACAGTCTTCAGTGTAAAACTGTAATGTGAGGTGGGAGAAAAACACAGGAAGTAACTCGGAGCACCGATGCGGGTGAATTCAGAGTTAACTTTTAGAGGAAAACGTTTTGTCTAAGTGGCGCGAACAAGGCGCGTTGCGCAGCGAATCCACAGGTTCAAAAAATTGTTCTGAAATAGACATAAAAAGATATGAATAAAGATTACAGGAAGCACATACGCAAAGGAAGAGGCACAATACATCCAACTACTACAACTAGAATATTTTCATCAAGTTACAGGACCTTTGCATTAAATTTCAGTCAAAAAACTCAAATTACATACAATAGCTTTCGTCTACTAAATTTGCCAACCAACCTGACTTACATCGAAATGATGAAACATATAAAGGAGGGCACCACTTGGGCTACCCTGCTTTCTAACTGCTAACCCTAAAACTAGGAAAACTAGGTAGCATGCGTTGGAGACTCTTCGCATGGAGCTGCCAAAAAATAGACAATAATCACGTCTGTTTACCCATGACCGTCGGCAAATCTTCCACGAGGATATGATCATCGGTCAGGTATCGATATGGAGAAATGATTTGTCAATGTATCCCTTTGATCAAGTGTCCAAGCGAATAGGTGTCTGTCATGAACTTTTTATCTGCTATAACAGATTTGATTTCTATTGTGCATTCATTTGCTGAAAAATGTGCATAGCGAGTGGATGTTTGATTGTCACGGTCGTTATCAAAAGGGTAGAGCAATTTTCGGTGGTCATTAGTATCCATTTGTGTTGCGCAGAGGATGGCAGATATATCTCCCCTATGAAATATAGACCCCACTGCATGAAAGGTGCTTCCACTGAGATCAGATTTAGTGGCAGGGGTTTCAACTTTATTCTTTCGTCGAAAATATGGAATTCATGGCAGTTGGAGACCTCTTTATACATGTCAACGAAAATTATGGGCCAGTAATAACCTTCTCTCGGGATTTTGTGTGCGGTGGTCTTATAATAGTAGTTTCCTTCGCAGTCACCTTTGTGAAATTCTTGTATAGCCCACTTCGCGTCATGCTCCACCAAACAACTCAACAATATTCCCTCGGGGTCTTTCCAGTAAAGTGAATTGTCTAGGATGCAGAACTTAGCTGCTTTAAGCTTGAGAAACCTGGATTTGGTATTAATCACGCCCGGAGGAGCCTAGAGATTCTCCAACACATACATGATGTCAGCATACCATGGTGAATCAATGAAATTTTGAGGCACCTGCGCGGCTTTTTCTTCTTGAGGGAATTTTGATAGATCAGCAATGAAATTCATTCCTACAGCATCGCAGTCTAACTGCGCCATTAACTTTGCAAGACCCTAACCCTTGATCAGCTTTGTAGGCTTGATCTCAAGATCATATTCCAGCATGGCCACTATCCACTTGCCTCTCTTTCCTTCTGGGTCAGTTTGAGTCAGGATATCCTTTACTTAATTGTTGGGCACACAAGCGATGACATGGGAGTGAAATATGTATGTCATGAACTCTTTCAAGGATTTCACTAAGGCATATGCCTGTTTTTCCATAATTTCATACCTTAGTGGAGCATCGCGCAGCATCCTGCTGAAATAGGCTATAGGTTTTTCGAAATCCTGCTCATCTTTCTGTAGCAGTACGTCGACAATAGTGTGTTCTGAGGCGAATGAAAACAAGAGGAAATATTTTGTAAAATATGGGCTGGCTAGCACAGGAGATTTAGTCAACACCACTTTGATATATTCAAAAGACTTCTTGGCCTCTGGGTTCCACTTAATCTCGTTTCCCTTCCTGAGCATGCAAGTTATGTGTTTTATGATTTCCACTAGGTTTGGGATGAATCTCCTCAATAAGTTCACATTTCCCAGGAAAGATTGCACTTCATTTTTACTGCGTAGGGTGTCGATCTTCGGGATTCCTTCAACCATGTTGGGGTCTATCTTAATGCCTTCCTTGGAAATGATGTGCCCTAACAGCTTTATTTCTTCCACCGCAAAATGTTATTTCTTTGGATTTAGTGATATGTCGAACTTCTTGCACTTCTGGAAAACCTTCTTCAGGTGCTCGAGATGTTGTTTGTCGGAGGCAGATTACATTGTGATGTCGTCCAGATAAATCATGATGAACTTGTCATTTTCGTCAGCAAACACAATGTCCATTTCCCTCTAAAAAAAGGTTGTAGCATTCATCAGGTTGAACGGCATCTTGGCGTACATAAACGTTCCCCATGGAGTTGTGAAAGCCATTTCCTCTCTGTAGTCTGGGTGGACCATGATCTGATTATAACCTGAGAACCCATCCAGCATAGACATCTACTGGGACCCCACCACTTTTTGCATGATGTAGTCCATTTTAGGGAGGGGGTAGTGGTCCTTGAGAGACACTTTGTTTAAATTTTGGAAGTCTACACACAGTCTTATCTCGTCATTTTTCTTTATTGCAGGTACCAGATTAGCTACCCATTTCGAGAATCTCAAAGAAACAATAATTTTAGCGTCAAAAATCCTTTTTACTTCCTTCTCGATCAGTGGCAGCAATAGGGGATTTATCTGTCTCAGCTTTTGTTTAAAAGGCTTTTGATCTTCCTTGAGAGAGATAACATGTTGGATCACTTTCGTGTCATATACTTTCAGACCATTGTAGCTCCATGTGAAGACGTCTAGGATATCTTTCATGAGATTTACATAGTCCTGCTTGACCTCTGGACTGAGTGTCTTTGATAATTTTACCATCTTCAGATTCTCATGAGTCTCGTTGTTGCAGTCTTCCATGTCTTCTTCACTTGCAGTGATTATGGGGTTCTTAGCCACATTTTTTTCGTCAAATAGCTTTTCCAGTGGCACCAACCCCGTTGGAACAATATTATTTTTTAGTTGTATTATGTCCCTTCCCATGCTCTGGTTTTGGAAAGGGTCATCATTACTGTGCACATCCACGCTCTCATCTTTGTCGCCGCAACATTCCTGATCAATGTTTGTACTATCAAACTCGTCGCTCATAAGGAGGAACCTTTCCACCTGTTTGTCATCATCAAACACTTGCCAGTGTTTGATATTATCAGGCACTGTCAGCCTATGCTTGACCTCAATTTCATATCTTTTGTTTGGGAAGATGGGGATCTTAAGAACTGAGGCCGAGGTGGCCAACGCATTGGCACTCTGATTTTGCTCTATGGGGATAGAAGATAGGTCATACTCTTAAAAACCTTTGAGGAGGTCCAAAGCCATATTTTTGTACGCTCTAAGCCGGGGGTGTTTGGTCTGATATACACCCTTTACCTGATTTATGATCAGCTCAATATCTCCGTGCACTATTATCTTCTGCGCACCCAATTCTTTCAAAACTTGCAAGCCCAATATTAGTGCTTCATACTCGGCCATGTTGTTAGTGCATTCAAACGCGATCTTGTATGAGCACAACTTTGTGTTTTCTTTAGGGGGGCTCACCCATACACCGACCCCAACTCCCTTTCTACTGACTGCGCTATCAAAACTCAAGTTCCACACCACGTTTTCTGCATGGTCTTTTGGGTCAGCGCATTGTATTGTTTCCCGCACAATTTTCTCGTCGGTTGTTATGATGGTTGTCGGTTCTTCCTCTTCGAAACTCAGGTCATTGTAGAATATAGAAGAGCCCACCTCGATTTCGATGGCATATATAGGATGATTGTTTGGTTGTGTCTTGCTGCTTACCATGTATTTCACAGAACTTCTCTGTACAACCTTCTGTCGTGACCAAAAACAGGGATGGTGGCGTATGACATATCCATCTGTAAAGTGCCCTTCAACTTCACAGCCCATGACCTTGATAGCAGCATGTCAAAATTTGGGGATATGTCTGCGATGACTATGTCCATGACCATGTTCTTAGTGGGGATTTGAGCCAATGACACAACTAGGTCTTTCATAAGGCCCAAACACTTGTCTTTCCTTGAATAAAAGGAGAAAATGTCTTTGTATGGCCTAGTGACATCCAAACCCAGTTCATCCATGATCACCTTTGGCATGAGGTTGTGCGGCGTGTTAGAATCTAGCATGGTGTTATGTAGGGTCATTTCATGGACTTCCATACTAACATAGAACAGAGGGACGTCTTTGGTATCACTTGTCTCTTCAACGTGTCAACCAAAAAGGAGAGCGGGGTGATCATCTTGAATATTCAGAGTATCGGGTGTCCCCCCCATTTTCATCATTTTAATGATTTGTTCCCTATACTCCCCCTCTCTAATAAGTTCATTGAATGGAACAAAGATTTTTATTTTGGCCATCTCATGTTGAAAATTGAAAGGGCGATAAGTTTTCTCTACCTCTTTTCCACTCGCCTCTTGGCCTATCTCCAGAGCTTTCTTGGGGACCTCCTCCTTCGACTTAGCCTTCTCTATTGCGTCCTTGGTCATTTTTGGCTCTTGACCAAGTTTTGGGAGATCCTTGGTCAGGTTGACCTATTTTGGGACTTCAACAGCCTATCGAAGATGGAGCGCAAGATGAAGCAGATATTGAGGGATCGTGGCCCCTTTTTGAGTCATTTTTGGGTTTTGGGAATATGTAATGGGTATGGGATGTCGACTCGTGGGTTTTACCCATGATTAGGCCTATTTTGTATGTATAAATAGAAGGATAGGTAATGTAAGAAGTAGTGTGTGCAAGTTGGCTAAGTTCTAAGAGTTGGATATGTTTGATCAAGGATTGTAAGGCTTCGTGCATACTGTGTGAGACTTACAGAGCTAAGTGCAAGTCATCGTAGCCAAATTGTGGAAGGTTTGTGCTGGAATGCAAGGAAGAAGGATCTAGCGAGCTGTGAAAATCTTCTATCTTTTGCGTAGAAGGGTTTTTGAGGCTCTATGCATGTAACCCATTGAAGAAGCTAATAAAGAAGAAAATTTGGTGGATGTAGCCCCAGGGTGGCGGTGAACCGTGTAAATATTGTGTTATTATGCTCTGTGCAATGTTCTGATGTATTTATGTGTTATTTTCTAAGTGATGGATAAAGATAGATAGATAGATCTGTTGATACTTAGTGCTTATGATGAATCTAGATGTTAGATCTAACATAGATGAAAATGCTTAGTTCTTGAACCTACTATATCTGATCTATTTATTTATGCTAAGTTCTTAATCACTTTATATCGAGGTGAATGTTGTGATGCTCTGTTTTATCTGCAAAGTAGACATTGGGTAAATAATGATGAACTAATATTGTTAAGTGATATATTAAGTATTATAATCACATATATGTGTCCCAGCTAAGGTCGCAAACACTTGAGTCTTGCAACCACCCCTGGCTCCACCTCGGGTGAGACTTCATCTACTTCGCAGGTGTTGTCGAAAGGGCCGGTAGTTAGGGTTTTTTGCTTGTTTGACAAAATGAACAGATCATGATATCTTTCACACATGGCGTTCGTTTGAGCCTATGCAAGTTGTGTTCGGTTCGTATCGATGAGGCCTACGCACACGTATGTTTTGAATCCATTCTAAGAACTTTAGTTTTTAGGCCTTCTTGGACCCATTTTGGTTCCGGGATCCAATTCTGGATCACACCTCCCCACTAAAAACCTTTTGGTCGTCCAAAAGGATACTAACCAATCATCAAGTGCAGGATAGGCCACCCCACTTGTTCATTTGCACCTGTCTCATCAAGATCAATTGTAAAACAACCATGATAACTCACATCATATTGTTAGCCACTTGTACTCTGTCACATCTTACTAAAGCCACTATCATCCATTTTGACAACATTACTAACGATAACATCAGAAATATGACTGCAAATGACCTAATATGTTTGTAATACTTGTACGATATTAGCTTATCTTGAAGCAAAGTGTGATTGATCTTCCATTCTACAATCATCTCTTGTTCTTCCTTAAGATCAATTACTTGATTTGAAACAATTATATGTGTGTTTCTTGCATGAGATTCCTTTCTTAATTGTTCCATTGTTCTAAGAGATTGATTTTCTTTTAATCGATGAGCATGTACCACATATTCTTTTCCTGATTCAATTAAGTAATATTGATTATGTTCCCTGTAGATGATTTATTTGCGATCATACAAGTAAGGACGGCCTAAGACCATTCCACATTCATTGAGTGGCACCACATCACATGTTACCTCATCCATGAACTTAGATGAAATTACAAACTTTAATGTGCATTGCTTTGTTATGTGCAATTTATGATTGTTGCTTATCCATTTAAGTGAGTAAAGTTTATGATGCATTTGAGTGTTTAATCCCAATTGTTAAACCAATTCCTATGAAATCAAGTTAGATTGAGATCCACTATCTATAAATGTGTCGAGCTTAGTATGTCTCATTATGACCCTTATGTGAAACAATTTGCTTCTAGAATCATATCCATCACCAATTTTACCTGCCAAACCAACCGCTGAGATTTTAGATTCATCAGCTGAATCTGATCCCAAGTCTGTCGGTCGTGTTGTTGTTGCAATTGTTTGCCTCCCTTTCCTCTCTTTGAACCACTTTGGTATCTTCTCAAGATGTAATTTCCAACAACGGTCCTCATCATGCCCTTCTTTCTTGCAATGTTTGCAAGAGGGCTTATCTTCCTTTCTTGCCACTAAATTTGCCTTCCTTCCATACCACTTCCTTTTGTCCTATTTTCTCGAAGACAATTCCCATGATACACCGACCCTTGTTTTCCTTGCTTCAATGTATGTTGCTTGAACAGAAACCTCATCAAGATTAGTAGGTCCAAACATAAATACAGTGTTTCGAATATGTGCAGGTAAACCTTGTATATATTTCATAAGAGTTTCTTGGGTATGTAAAGGAATATCTAACATCAATTCCATTTTACGAAATCCATCTGTGTATTCTTGCATTGTTTATCCTTTTCTTAGTTTAAGACCTTGTCATTCAATTAAATACTTCTCTTTATAACCCTGTTAAGTACCTATACCATATCTGCAAATATACTCCAATAAGACCAAGAATAAACCATAAACCATTCACCATAACATGAACACAAGAATATAGAGAAAACCCTTGAGGTAGGGTAACACCATATATTATTCCTTAAGGAAGGAATGCACTTCTCAAGCAACACTTGATTGTTACAATGACAATACTCTTCACTATGCTTCATTACATTGCTTACACTTCTTTATATAGCTCTCTCCATCTTCTAGGAACCTTCTAGAGAGCCTTCTCACATTTATGACATTTAACTACCATAGTGGGCCTTTATTAATATAGTGTACCTAGTCCACTTTACATTGAATGCCCACATTCTCATATACTAAATGACTTCCACTAATAATACATAACCACATTTCCATTGGGTACCTCCCCAGGTACCCCATATTACCTCCCTAGGTATACTACATTCCATCCCCCTTCACATGTTTTGTCCTTGAAACATGAGGAGAAACCATACAATATGACCAGCTAAGAAATGTAGCCAACTAGTACCAAGTATGACCATCCATCCATCCTAATGGAAGAAAAACACGATGTCTAATATGCATGCAATCTATTAATATTCTTTACTGGAACTTGCAATCTATTAACCAACTGAACATTGATAAAATTATGCATGCAACTAGGGTTAATAGAAACAATGACATTTTCTCTATGAATACAACCATGAATTTGTAATATAGATTTTCCACATGAAAATAAAACCTTGGTGCTCTTTGTATCCTTATTTTTTCCATGAGACCACCTATCTAACAATATTTTTTCAAATTCTCCATTGGAGAGTGTCCTCAACTTTTTATAATCAAGCGATTTCCACCAAATGGCAACATCACCTTGTAATTTGAGATCTACCTAATGGGGCCAATTCTCTTGTCATGCTGAATTTATTTCTTTAATGAATGCTTCAATACTAGGGCCATCACATTTCCCTGTAAAATGCATCTTGCTATAAAAAAAACCCAAAAATAGAACAAGGGTTTAAAAACAAATTACTGCAAAAAATCGCGGCATTTTTTCTAGAAAAAACCTGAAAAACTGTTGAATTTAAAATGCTCATAATTTTACTTCCTGGACTCCATTTCGACTGATGTTTTTTTGAAATTGGGTATTTTTCCGAGAGGAATTCAAATACCCAATTTTTTTTTCCAAATTCATCTCGTAAAACTTCATATATGAACTTGAAGTGTGTCGCCCTCTTTTTCTTCCCTAGAAAAATTCTGCAAAAAGAGAAAAAACTCCTTCCCTTCTTTGGGCAAGGAAGGGAAGGAGTTTTTGTTGGTCACCTTGATCCATTTTCTCTTTCTATTCTCTTTGTCTGATCTGAGGGATTTGACCCCTTCTGAGGTTTTGATTCCTGGGTTTTGGGTCGTTCTGTTCTCGAGCAGCAGGTTTGTTTCCCATGGACATTCTCTCCATCAAATTCTCCATGGTCTTCATCATCATGTTGAACTTGTCATCGAAGGACTGTGACGTCGATGGTTGTGCATCTCCTTGGGGTCTCTTGTCACCTCGGTTGAACCTCGATTTTATTTTTCATGACGCCATCATGTTTAATTGACTTCAACAGTGTTACTCATTATAGCGTCTAGACTCGTTGATCTTCTTTCTCTCAAAAACAGGGATAAATCATTGTCGAAGGAATCAGCATACTGCAACTGCACAGCACTGGGGGGCGGCTTGACTTTCGCAGGGATTGAGTTGTACACCTTCAAAAAATGGGTTGAGAATTCTTTCACTGTCTCTTCCGGTGCTTTCTTCATATTATTGTATTGTGTTGGCAGTTGCAAAGGGTTTTTCTTGTCCCCCCATTTATTTAGGAACGACATCTCGAATGCAGCGAAGTCTTGAATGCTCGAGAACAAGAGGGATTTGAACCATTTTCTTACATCTCCTGAAAGGCTCTACACAAATAGCCTCATTTTTTCATCTGTGTAGTCTGCCTCTTCTAGGTTGACGAAATCATTAAATCAGTCCAAGTGCCTCTGAGCGGAAACATTTCCCTCAACGTCGTAGAGCCTGATTCTCTGGCTATAATTCTAAGGTAAGTCATGTAATTGGGCTGGAAGGATGAGGGGAGTGAATTTGGCGGCCATATCCCTAGGAGGATTCAGATTCTGAGGGATATTATTTGATACTAGGGCTTGGAATTTCTTCATGTCGAAAACGGTCTCGTCCAAATTGGTTTATGACTTAGACCTGAACAGAGTTTGCTCCAAGAATGCGTCAAACTCAAGGTCGTCAATGCTCTGTGCACCGTCTTTGGGAAAGGATGGGTTTTTGTCCAGGTAGTAGAATGGGTCTGGCACTTTGTCTCTAGTCCTGCGCAGAATCTTCTCGGGGTCGTACACAGGCTCTGTGGGGTTTGGGTCAGGATTTGCTCTGGTATAAATCATCTTTGGAGACAAGGTTCCTAAACTGCACTACTTGCAGCTACTGGTATGTTTGTACTAGAGTCGCTAGGGTAATGGTTTCAACCGGTATGGATGTTTGAACCTCTGTTACCCTCAGGGGTCAAACTACAACGTTAGTCGTTCTCCTAGGGAAAATCTATTCAATTTCATCCCTGACAACAGTGCCAGAATGTTGGCAATTTGTAAATATGTTATGTTGATAGACAAACGATGAAGGTAACTTTTTCAACCAACTTTGAGACACGAAACTAGCCTTTCAGATCTGGAGAGGGCTCTCTCGGGAGGCGCGGTCTTTTTGAGGATATGGATTTGAAAGCAGTGGCTAGATTTAACACCTTTGATATAATGGGTTCTGGTTATATTGGCGCAAGAAAGTAAGACTTGGGCTATGGAGTCGATCTGAGGAAATGATAGAGACAAAATACTCAGTGACTAAACTGAGAGGATAAGGCTAGGCGAGTAACATTGTAATATCCCTAAGGTCGAACCCAACTGTAAATGTAAATGCAAATGTACTTAAGCTGGTGAGTTGTATGACATCATTCTGTATGCACATTTCATGGTATAGTGTGTGCATGTATTGCACAGTAAAATGAGGAAGTGTGCACATTCCTGGATATCGCGCGCAGCAATTTGAGTGTGCGCGATTGTGAGGCCAGCGAGCCTTTGTGTATATGCTATGTTTTATAGGCTGGTGAACCAGATATTATAAGCTAGTATGCTTATGTTTTGATTAGGCCTGAGAGCCTAGATGTTAAAGGCCAGTACGCTTGTTTGTGTACATGTCTCATAATTAATATAAATACATCGTTGCGCGTAGACCAACCACAATAAAAGAGATTGTGGACTAAACTCAACTAGTTAGGGAAAGGGAGGGGTTGAGCTAAGAAAAGGGGATAAGATAGGGAGCTTAAGCCAAAAAGGAATATTATATTAATATTTCTTAAATCATAAAGTATGGATAATTATTTTATCCTAAGTTCTAAAGTTGGGGCCAAGTGGGCCAAAGTAGCTCCCAACATGACAAGTGTCAAGTTGGGGACATGCATACATATTGTTGGGACTTAGTTCATTTCCTATCATTCTTTCCATGATTCCTCCCATCATTCATCCATCCAGTCAATCATCCATGAGTATTCACACCCATTGATCCATCCTATGTATCTTCATGACTGTACATGAACACGTTATCATAGCCATTTTGTGTTGGTGTATCTGGTTTGCTTGGGAGCTAGACTGAAGAAGCGGGTTGTCAGACCCGTGAGAAATTCTCTGGGTGAGAGAATTGTTGGGGATTGATTTCCTGAAGGTGTTGAACTGCAGCTACAGTGCTCTGAGACTTCTTGTCTGGCCTGTTGTTGAAGCCCAAAAAGGAAGTGGGGCAACCGAAGGACTTTTGAGCAGAGAAGGGGCACACTTCCTGGGTGGGACAGGGATGTGGGGAATGAGGGAATGTGGGTTGTTAGTTTGAGTTGGCACCTGATATGGAGTCCTTCCTATTGTCTATGAGCCTTTAGCTTGGTTGCTGATTTTATTGTCAGATGTATGCAATGTCAAAAGGTAAAGGTTGAGCATAGACACCCAGCCAGTTTGCTACAGCCATTACCCATTCCTGAGTGGAAATGGTAAGTTGTAACAATGGATTTCATCACCAAACTTCCAAGAACAAACAAGCAACATGATTCTATCATGGTGGTGGTGGATAAGCTTACTAATCTGCCCATTTTATTCCAGTTAAGCTCACTCACAAGGCAACGAACATTGTTGATGTTTATATGAAGGAAATTTCCAGATTACATGGCATACCCAAGACAATTATGTCTGACAGAGATCCAAAATTTACCTCAAAAATTTGGAAATGGTTATTTAATGAATTTGGAACAAATCTGAATTTTAGTACAGCTTATCATCCAGAATCAGATGGGAAAATAGAGAGGGTGAATCAAGTGATTGAGAATATGTTGAGAATGTATGTGATGGATAAACCATCAAAATGGGAAGACTACCTACACTTGGTAGAGTTTGATTATAACAATGGGTACCAAGCATATCTAAAGATGATCCCATTCGAGACACTTTATGGCAAAAAGTGCAACACACTAGTAAGTTGGGATAACCCAACAGACAGAGCAGTGGTTGGACCAAATTTGCTCAGGGAAATGGAGGAGCAAATGATAAAAATAAAGCAAAATTTAAAGGCTGCCCAAGACAGGAAAAAAAGATATACTGATAAGGGCAAAACTCACAAGGAATTTAAAGTGGGTGACAATGTATTTTTGAAAGTGAAATCCAACAAAAGTTCCTTGAAATTGGGAAATTGTTCAAAGTTGGCAGCTCTCTATTGTGGGTCGTTTGAAATCCTAGAGAGGATTGGTCTAGTGGCTTATCTGATTGCATTGCCTGCATCTATGTATGTTCATAATGTATTCCATGTATCATTTCTAAAGAAATATATACCTAATGCTAATCATGTTATTGATTGGAATGTGATTTAGGTGGAGAAAGAAGGCGCTTTTCAAGTGCATCCGGTACACATTCTGGATCGGAAAATCAAACAGCTCTGAAACCAAGCCATAGGGCTTGTAAAGGTCCAATGGACCTGGTATGGTCCTGAGAACGCTACTTGGGAGCATGAGGATGCAATGCAAGTAGAATACCCGCATCTTTTTGAGGATTTTTGAAATTTTGTTGTACATGGGTACATGATGCACTGAGGACAGTGCATATATAAGGGGAGGGGATTGTAATATCCATAAGGCCGAACCAATTGTAAATGTAAATGCAAATGTACTTAAGCTGGTGAGATGTATGACATCATTTTGTATGCACATTTCATGGTATAGTGCAAGCATGTACTACGCAGTAAAATGAGGAAGTGTGCACATTCCTGGATACCACACGCAGCAACTTGAGTGTGCGCAATTGTGAGGCCAATGAGCCTTTGTGTATATGCTATGTTTTATAGGCTGGTGAGCCAGTTATTATAAGCTAGGATGCTTATGTTTTGATTAGGCTGGAGAGCCTAGATGTTAAAGGCCAGTGCGCATGTTTTTGTACATGTCTCATAATTAATATAAATACATCATTGCACGCAGACCGACCATGATAAAATAGATGGGGGACTAAACTCCACTAGTTAGGGAAAGGGAGGGGCTAATCTAAGGAAAGGGGCTATAATGGAGAGCTTAAGCCAAAAAAGAATATTATATTAATATTTCTTAAATCATAAAGTATGGATAATTATTTTATCCTAAGTTCTAAAGTTGGGGCCAAGTGGGCCAAAGTAGTTCCCAACATGACAAGTGTCAAGTTGGGGACATGCATACATATTGTTGGGACTTAGTTCATTTCCTATCATTATTTCCACGATTCCTCCCATCATTCAGCCATCCAGTCAATCATCCATGAGTATTCACACCCATTGAGCCATCCTGCGTATCTTCATGATTGTACCTGAACCCGTATCCATATCCATTTTGTGTTGGTGTATCTGGTTATCTTGGGAGCTGGACTAAATAAGAGGGTTGTCGGGCCTGTGAGCAATTCTCTAGGTGAGAGAATTGTTGGGGATTGATTTCCCGAAGGTGTTGAACTGCAGCTACAGTGCTCTGAGACTTCATGTCCGGCCTGTTGCTAAAGCTCAGGAAGGAAGTGGGGCAGCCAAAGGACTATTGAGCAGAGAAGGGGCACACTTACTAGGTGGGACAAGCATGTGGTGAATGAGGGACTGTGGGTTGTTAGTTTGAGTTGGCACCTAATATGGAGTCCTTCCTGTTCTCTATGAGCTTTTATCCTGGTTAGGAATCCCTTTACCCGGGTGGAGTTTAGTTCCATCTCGGGGGTGACTCACTGTTGAGAGTGATGAACAATGTGGTTTATGTTGAAATAATGTAACTGCGAAGAGCATTCTTATTATTTAGTTATTGGATTAAATCCCCATTGAGGATTAATCATGTCATTATAATTATTATTGTTATTGGATTAATCCCCATTGAGGATTAATCAAGTCGGTAATTGTATAAGGACCAAATCCCCTTTTGCGGATTGGTCATCAGACAATGACAAAGTGCAGAATAAGAAGTTGGCCCCGACAGTTATAATGAAAGGGCCGGAATTAATTAAAGGTGGGTTTACCCACCCAGAGTGAGAGGTCGGCCCTGCCAAATGGTGACTCTTCACACGTGCCATATTGATATAAATAAGAGGCTACCGCCTCACTTCTTACACACACTTCACTTTCTCATTCTCTTATGAGGCAAGTTGCAATTTCAAGTTGGTGAGAGGAGAAGAAGGTGGTGCATCTCTTGAGGAGGACTTTTCTGTATTGGTTTGATTTATCTCTTGAACATTGTATAAGCTATTTATGATAAGGAAGTTTTTGCTGGGTTTTCTTCCCCTAGAGGGTTTCCCGGGATAAATGTTGTGTCTCTTGTGGATGTGTATTTCTCAGTGATCTTGTTCTTATTATGCTCTTATC
>ML810666.1:18942-40528 GCA_009831015.1 Picea engelmannii
TATGGTTTCTCCTCATGTTTCAAGGACAAAACATGTGAAGGGGGATGGAATGTAGTATACCTAGGGAGGTAATATGGGGTACCTGGGGAGGTACCCAATGGAAATGTGGTTATGTATTATTAGTGGAAGTCATTTAGTATATGAGAATGTGGGCATTCAATGTAAAGTGGACTAGGTACACTATATTAATAAAGGCCCACTATGGTAGTTAAATGTCATAAATGTGAGAAGGCTCTCTAGAAGGTTCCTAGAAGATGGAGAGAGCTATATAAAGAAGTGTAAGCAATGTAATGAAGCATAGTGAAGAGTATTGTCATTGTAACAATCAAGTGTTGCTTGAGAAGTGCATTCCTTCCTTAAGGAATAATATATGGTGTTACCCTACCTCAAGGGTTTTCTCTATATTCTTGTGTTCATGTTATGGTGAATGGTTTATGGTTTATTCTTGGTCTTATTGGAGTATATTTGCAGATATGGTATAGGTACTTAACAGGGTTATAAAGAGAAGTATTTAATTGAATGACAAGGTCTTAAACTAAGAAAAGGATAAACAATGCAAGAATACACAGATGGATTTCGTAAAATGGAATTGATGTTAGATATTCCTTTACATACCCAAGAAACTCTTATGAAATATATACAAGGTTTACCTGCACATATTCGAAACACTGTATTTATGTTTGGACCTACTAATCTTGATGAGGTTTCTGTTCAAGCAACATACATTGAAGCAAGGAAAACAAGGGTCGGTGTATCATGGGAATTGTCTTCGAGAAAATAGGACAAAAGGAAGTGGTATGGAAGGAAGGCAAATTTAGTGGCAAGAAAGGAAGATAAGCCCTCTTGCAAACATTGCAAGAAAGAAGGGCATGATGAGGACCGTTGTTGGAAATTACATCTTGAGAAGATACCAAAGTGGTTCAAAGAGAGGAAAGGGAGGCAAACAATTGCAACAACAACACGACCGACAGACTTGGGATCAGATTCAGCTGATGAATCTAAAATCTCAGCGGTTGGTTTGGCAGGTAAAATTGGTGATGGATATGATTCTAGAAGCAAATTGTTTCACATAAGGGTCATAATGAGACATACTAAGCTCGACACATTTATAGATAGTGGATCTCAATCTAACTTGATTTCATAGGAATTGGTTTAACAATTGGGATTAAACACTCAAATGCATCATAAACTTTACTCACTTAAATGGATAAGCAACAATCATAAATTGCACATAACAAAGCAATGCACATTAAAGTTTGTAATTTCATCTAAGTTCATGGATGAGGTAACATGTGATGTGGTGCCACTCAATGAATGTGGAATGGTCTTAGGCCGTCCTTACTTGTATGATCGCAAATAAATCATCTACAGGGAACATAATCAATATTACTTAATTGAATCAGGAAAAGAATATGTGGTACATGCTCATCGATTAAAAGAAAATCAATCTCTTAGAACAATGGAACAATTAAGAAAGGAATCTCATGCAAGAAACACACATATAATTGTTTCAAATCAAGTAATTGATCTTAAGGAAGAACAAGAGATGATTGTAGAATGGAAGATCAATCACACTTTGCTTCAAGATAAGCTAATATCGTACAAGTATTACAAACATATTAGGTCATTTGCAGTCATATTTCTGATGTTATCGTTAGTAATGTTGTCAAAATGGATGATAGTGGCTTTAGTAAGATGTGACAGAGTACAAGTGGCTAACAATATGATGTGAGTTATCATGGTTGTTTTACAATTGATCTTGATGAGACAGGTGCAAATGAACAAGTGGGGTGGCCTATCCTGCACTTGATGATTGGTTAGTATCCTTTTGGACGACCAAAAGGTTTTTAGTGGGGAGGTGTGATCCAGAATTGGATCCCGGAACCAAAATGGGTCCAAGAAGGCCTAAAAACTAAAGTTCTTAGAATGGATTCAAAACATACGTGTGCGTAGGCCTCATCGATACGAACCGAACACAACTTGCATAGGCTCAAACGAACGCCATGTGTGAAAGATATCATGATCTGTTCATTTTGTCAAACAAGCAAAAAACCCTAACTACCGGCCCTTTCGACAACACCTGCGAAGTAGATGAAGTCTCACCCGAGGTGGAGCCAGGGGTGGTTGCAAGACTCAAGTGTTTGCGACCTTAGCTGGGACACATATATGTGATTATAATACTTAATATATCACTTAACAATATTAGTTCATCATTATTTACCCAATGTCTACTTTGCAGATAAAACAGAGCATCACAACATTCACCTCGATATAAAGTGATTAAGAACTTAGCATAAATAAATAGATCAGATATAGTAGGTTCAAGAACTAAGCATTTTCATCTATGTTAGATCTAACATCTAGATTCATCATAAGCACTAAGTATCAACAGATCTATCTATCTATCTTTATCCATCACTTAGAAAATAACACATAAATACATCAGAACATTGCACAGAGCATAATAACACAATATTTACACGGTTCACCGCCACCCTGGGGCTACATCCACCAAATTTTCTTCTTTATTAGCTTCTTCAATGGGTTACATGCATAGAGCCTCAAAAACCCTTCTACGCAAAAGATAGAAGATTTTCACAGCTCGCTAGATCCTTCTTCCTTGCATTCCAGCACAAACCTTCCACAATTTGGCTACGATGACTTGCACTTAGCTCTGTAAGTCTCACACAGTATGCACGAAGCCTTACAATCCTTGATCAAACATATCCAACTCTTAGAACTTAGCCAACTTGCACACACTACTTCTTACATTACCTATCCTTCTATTTATACATACAAAATAGGCCTAATCATGGGTAAAACCCACGAGTCGACATCCCATACCCATTACATATTCCCAAAACCCAAAAATGACTCAAAAAGGGGCCACGATCCCTCAATATCTGCTTCATCTTGCGCTCCATCTTCGATAGGCTGTTGAAGTCCCAAAATAGGTCAACCTGACCAAGGATCTCCCAAAACTTGGTCAAGAGCCAAAAATGACCAAGGACGCAATAGAGAAGGCTAAGTCGAAGGAGGAGGTCCCCAAGAAAGCTCTGGAGATAGGCCAAGAGGCGAGTGGAAAAGAGGTAGAGAAAACTTATCGCCCTTTCAATTTTCAACATGAGATGGCCAAAATAAAAATCTTTGTTCCATTCAATGAACTTATTAGAGAGGGGGAGTATAGGGAACAAATCATTAAAATGATGAAAATGGGGGGGACACCCGATACTCTGAATATTCAAGATGATCACCCCGCTCTCCTTTTTGGTTGACACGTTGAAGAGACAAGTGATACCAAAGACGTCCCTCTGTTCTATGTTAGTATGGAAGTCCATGAAATGACCCTACATAACACCATGCTAGATTCTAACACGCCGCACAACCTCATGCCAAAGGTGATCATGGATGAACTGGGTTTGGATGTCACTAGGCCATACAAAGACATTTTCTCCTTTTATTCAAGGAAAGACAAGTGTTTGGGCCTTATGAAAGACCTAGTTGTGTCATTGGCTCAAATCCCCACTAAGAACATGGTCATGGACATAGTCATCGCAGACATATCCCCAAATTTTGACATGCTGCTATCAAGGTCATGGGCTGTGAAGTTGAAGGGCACTTTACAGATGGATATGTCATACGCCACCATCCCTGTTTTTGGTCACGACAGAAGGTTGTACAGAGAAGTTCTGTGAAATACATGGTAAGCAGCAAGACACAACCAAACAATCATCCTATATATGCCATCGAAATCGAGGTGGGCTCTTCTATATTCTACAATGACCTGAGTTTCGAAGAGGAAGAACCGACAACCATCATAACAACCGACGAGAAAATTGTGCGGGAAACAATACAATGCGCTGACCCAAAAGACCATGCAGAAAACGTGGTGTGGAACTTGAGTTTTGATAGCGCAGTCAGTAGAAAGGGAGTTGGGGTCGGTGTATGGGTGAGCCCCCCTAAAGAAAACACAAAGTTGTGCTCATACAAGATCGCGTTTGAATGCACTAACAACATGGCCGAGTATGAAGCACTAATATTGGGCTTGCAAGTTTTGAAAGAATTGGGTGCGCAGAAGATAATAGTGCACGGAGATATTGAGCTGATCATAAATCAGGTAAAGGGTGTATATCAGACCAAACACCCCCGGCTTAGAGCGTACAAAAATATGGCTTTGGACCTCCTCAAAGGTTTTTAAGAGTATGACCTATCTTCTATCCCCATAGAGCAAAATCAGAGTGCCAATGCGTTGGCCACCTCGGCCTCAGTTCTTAAGATCCCCATCTTCCCAAACAAAAGATATGAAATTGAGGTCAAGCATAGGCTGACAGTGCCTGATAATATCAAACACTGGCAAGTGTTTGATGATGACAAACAGGTGGAAAGGTTCCTCCTTATGAGCGACGAGTTTGATAGTACAAACATTGATCAGGAATGTTGCGGCGACAAAGATGAGAGCGTGGATGTGCACAGTAATGATGACCCTTTCCAAAACCAGAGCATGGGAAGGGACATAATACAACTAAAAAATAATATTGTTCCAACGGGGTTGGTGCCACTGGAAAAGCTATTTGACGAAAAAAATGTGGCTAAGAACCCCATAATCACTGCAAGTGAAGAAGACATGGAAGACTGCAACAACGAGACTCATGAGAATCTGAAGATGGTAAAATTATCAAAGACACTCAGTCCAGAGGTCAAGCAGGACTATGTAAATCTCATGAAAGATATCCTAGACGTCTTCACATGGAGCTACAATGGTCTGAAAGTATATGACACGAAAGTGATCCAACATGTTATCTCTCTCAAGGAAGATCAAAAGCCTTTTAAACAAAAGCTGAGACAGATAAATCCCCTATTGCTGCCACTGATCGAGAAGGAAGTAAAAAGGATTTTTGACGCTAAAATTATTGTTTCTTTGAGATTCTCGAAATGGGTAGCTAATCTGGTACCTGCAATAAAGAAAAATGACGAGATAAGACTGTGTGTAGACTTCCAAAATTTAAACAAAGTGTCTCTCAAGGACCACTACCCCCTCCCTAAAATGGACTACATCATGCAAAAAGTGGTGGGGTCCCAGTAGATGTCTATGCTGGATGGGTTCTCAGGTTATAATCAGATCATGGTCCACCCAGACTACAGAGAGGAAATGGCTTTCACAACTCCATGGGGAACGTTTATGTACGCCAAGATGCCGTTCAACCTGATGAATGCTACAACCTTTTTTTAGAGGGAAATGGACATTGTGTTTGCTGACGAAAATGACAAGTTCATCATGATTTATCTGGACGACATCACAATGTAATCTGCCTCCGACAAACAACATCTCGAGCACCTGAAGAAGGTTTTCCAGAAGTGCAAGAAGTTCGACATATCACTAAATCCAAAGAAATAACATTTTGCGGTGGAAGAAATAAAGCTGTTAGGGCACATCATTTCCAAGGAAGGCATTAAGATAGACCCCAACATGGTTGAAGGAATCCCGAAGATCGACACCCTACGCAGTAAAAATGAAGTGCAATCTTTCCTGGGAAATGTGAACTTATTGAGGAGATTCATCCCAAACCTAGTGGAAATCATAAAACACATAACTTGCATGCTCAGGAAGGGAAACGAGATTAAGTGGAACCCAGAGGCCAAGAAGTCTTTTGAATATATCAAAGTGGTGTTGACTAAATCTCCTGTGCTAGCCAGCCCATATTTTACAAAATATTTCCTCTTGTTTTCATTCGCCTCAGAACACACTATTGTCGACGTACTGCTACAGAAAGATGAGCAGGATTTCGAAAAACCTATAGCCTATTTCAGCAGGATGCTGCGCGATGCTCCACTAAGGTATGAAATTATGGAAAAACAGGCATATGCCTTAGTGAAATCCTTGAAAGAGTTCATGACATACATATTTCACTCCCATGTCATCGCTTGTGTGCCCAACAATTAAGTAAAGGATATCCTGACTCAAACTGACCCAGAAGGAAAGAGAGGCAAGTGGATAGTGGCCATGCTGGAATATGATCTTGAGATCAAGCCTACAAAGCTGATCAAGGGTTAGGGTCTTGCAAAGTTAATGGCGCAGTTAGACTGCGATGCTGTAGGAATGAATTTCATTGCTGATCTATCAAAATTCCCTCAAGAAGAAAAAGCCGCGCAGGTGCCTCAAAATTTCATTGATTCACCATGGTATGCTGACATCATGTATGTGTTGGAGAATCTCTAGGCTCCTCCGGGCGTGATTAATACCAAATCCAGGTTTCTCAAGCTTAAAGCAGCTAAGTTCTGCATCCTAGACAATTCACTTTACTGGAAAGACCCCGAGGGAATATTGTTGAGTTGTTTGGTGGAGCATGACGCGAAGTGGGCTATACAAGAATTTCACAAAGGTGACTGCGAAGGAAACTACTATTATAAGACCACCGCACACAAAATCCCGAGAGAAGGTTATTACTGGCCCATAATTTTCGTTGACATGTATAAAGAGGTCTCCAACTGCCATGAATTCCATATTTTCGACGAAAGAATAAAGTTGAAACCCCTGCCACTAAATCTGATCTCAGTGGAAGCACCTTTCATGCAGTGGGGTCTATATTTCATAGGGGAGATATATCTGCCATCCTCTGCGCAACACAAATGGATACTAATGACCACCGAAAATTGCTCTACCCTTTTGATAACGACCGTGACAATCAAACATCCACTCGCTATGCACATTTTTCAGCAAATGAATGCACAATAGAAATCAAATCTGTTATAGCAGATAAAAAGTTCATGACAGACACCTATTCGCTTGGACACTTGATCAAAGGGATACATTGACAAATCATTTCTCCATATCGATACCTGACCGATGATCATATCCTCGTGGAAGATTTGCCGACGGTCATGGGTAAACAGACGTGATTATTGTCTATTTTTTGGCAGCTCCATGCGAAGAGTCTCCAACGCATGCTACCTAGTTTTCCTAGTTTTAGGGTTAGCAGTTAGAAAGCAGGGTAGCCCAAGTGGTGCCCTCCTTTATATGTTTCATCATTTCGATGTAAGTCAGGTTGGTTGGCAAATTTAGTAGACGAAAGCTATTGTATGTAATTTGAGTTTTTTGACTGAAATTTAATGCAAAGGTCCTGTAACTTGATGAAAATATTCTAGTTGTAGTAGTTGGATGTATTGTGCCTCTTCCTTTGCGTATGTGCTTCCTGTAATCTTTATTCATATCTTTTTATGTCTATTTCAGAACAATTTTTTGAACCTGTGGATTCGCTGCGCAACGCGCCTTGTTCGCGCCACTTAGACAAAACGTTTTCCTCTAAAAGTTAACTCTGAATTCACCCGCATCGGTGCTCCGAGTTACTTCCTGTGTTTTTCTCCCACCTCACATTACAGTTTTACACTGAAGACTGTTACTCGCCTAGCCTTATCCTCTCAAGTTCAGTCACTGAGTCATTTTTCTCTGTCATTTCCTTAGATCGACTCCATAGCCCAAGTCTTACCTTCTTGCACCAATATAACTAGAACCCTTTATATCAAAGGTGTTAAATCTAGCCACTTCTTTCAAATCCATATCCCTCGCGGAGACTGCACATCCCGAGAGACCCCTCTCTAGATCCAAAAGGCTAGTTTCGGGTCTCAAAGTTGGTTGAAAAAGTTACCTTCGTCGTCTTTTTATCAGTCGAACAAATTTATGGAGTTAATATGGAAAATGCGGGTATTGATCATGAAGATGTGGCCATGAAAATATTCACCTCATCATTGAATAAAGAAGCCCTTAATTGGTTCAAGGGACTCCCTGATAATCAGATCATGACCTATGATGCCTTTTCCACCTTATTTAAAAGTAGATGGTTAAGAAAAGCAAATGGTGGGACACTTGCAACTCAATTCAATCAGATAAAGAAAAAGAAGAATGAAATGGTAAGGGAATTCATTTCAATATTTGACAAGTTGTACAATCAAATTCCAACATATTAGCTTCTTTCAACATCATCAGTTCATATCCTTTACGTGAATTCCTTTGAAGGGAAGTTCCAATACATTCGTCATTGGCATAGGCTAAAGAGTTCAGTATCGAAATTGAAGAGAATCTCCTTGATTCGAAAATATAACCTTTTCAATATCCTCGTAACAAGACATAATCAAGGACAAAGGTTTCCAACAATGTTGTTCCTGATCCAATTGCTCTCATGAATCAGAAGATAGACCAGATGAATACTCAGTTTGTCCAAGTGAAGGATTGACTTATGAACCATATGACTACGACGTAAAGAAATCAATCTGCTCCCAGACCTCATTTTTCCAGACAACAGAGAGATGCCATCGGTTGGAAACCAAGACCTCCACAAGAGGCAAAGGCCCGAGATACTTTGAGGCTTGTTGGGATAGTTGATATAGAATCTTGGTGTCTCCCATGCCAAGAACCCCACGTGGAATATGAATTCCCCCGAAAAGACAAAAAATGTCTTGATGATATAAACTTCGTGATTTGCAATCTCAACGATGAACATGTTACTCAAGAACAGATAAATGAATCCAAAAGAATAAGAGAAAGAGAGGGGAGAATCCGGGACTTCAATAAACTAACAGATGCTCAAAAGAAGGAATTAAGGAGGAGGGAAGTTCTAGTCTATAGAAGAAAAAATGCTTCAGCCCCTCCATCGCATCCTGATACTCCTCTTCCACCAGCAGAAAGGGTGGCTCCACCACCTCCATCGCCGATATGTGAGTTTCTCCTTGAGCCAACTCTTGCAGATGAAATTCAGTTGAATATAGATATTGTGAACATTTTTGGAAAACTAAATATGACGGTCCTTGTGATAGAGATGTGTAAAATACCTTCCGTGTAATGGGAATTTTCGAGGATATTATAGGTGCCAACTGAGAAGGAGGATCCTCCCATCCTATTAAAGATTATGTATTTGGATCGACCAAAATATAAGAAATTGTCTTTCTATCTCTCATTAGGCATGAATGGCCTCCACTTGAACAAGTGCATGCTTGATTAAGGGGCCTCAACAAACATCATATCTTTGAAGGTACTGAAACAACTTGGTTTAAAGACAACCTGACCTTATGGAAATGTTTGTGGTATTGATTCAAGAAGAGTTAATGTCTTGGGAGTATGTGAAGACGTTGAAGTATTTTTGATAGATTTTCCACATATCAACATCCTCATGGATATATTGGTGATCGATGTCCCTAATGCCTAGGGTATTCTCTTATCAAGGACCTGGTCCTCAACCCGTGGAGGTTTCCTTAGTATGAACCTTACACATGCATATATTCCCATGGGCGATGGCACGTATGAGATCCTGCATAACAAGGAGAAGAAAGACACACATGTGATGAATTTGAGGGGGCCCAACTATGTCAGTGAACACTACCATGATATACCTCCATAGATTTTTGAGTATGGTCCATCCGAGTTACCCTTCATGCAGGTAAATGCAGTGGAAATGTTTCTACCATGTACATATAGAAATAAGGCTGCACAATACCATAATAAGGAGACATAATATATTCATATTATACAAAAGGAAGATGAGAAACATGAAGAAATCATGAAAGATACAGTCCGCATAGAGCCTCCACACGATAAGAATGCACCTTGCACCGATTTCAATGAAGGAAGTCTTGTGCTCATGTGGGACAAAAGGAAGGGCAAGCCCAGATACAAATAGAAAGACAATAATTCATGGCTTGGTGATCCAAAATTGGATCCCAGAACCAAAATGGGTCCAGGAAGGCCTAAAAATCAAAGTGCTCAAAATGGGCTCAAAACGAACGTGTGTGTAGACCTCATCGATATGAACCCAACGCAACTTGAATGGGTTCAAACATATGTCGTGTGAAAATATATATCATGATTTGTTCATTTCTTCAAAAAAGAAAAAATTGATGACTGTTCAGTTCGTACAGTGATGATGTTGTAGCTGACTGTACAGGCCGTACGATCATACATGTGATGTGGCAGGTACAGTGGATGCTAACTTGGCAGACACGTTGACAGACATGTGGATGATTCAGATTGTGACATGTGGAACCACTGTAAGGGTAACACATGGCACGAGCTGACATGGCAAGGGTCGTACATCCGTACGACATGTGGCAGTTGACTGACGTGGCAGGTGCACTGACTGGGCAGTGTTGCCTGACGTGGTCAAATTATCTCTTGACGCGTGGCTAGTTTTTGGGAAAGTGTGATGGTGCCATGTGATCGAGTCTTAGGTTGCCATGTGACACCCCTCTATTGGATGTTTTGGAAATTTTTTTATGACTCCCAGGGAGTCAAACCCGCGACCTATGGTCTAAGCGAGTGACTTGGCAGGGCCAGGTTACCAGCCCGCCCTCGGTGTTTCTTATTAACTATAGTCACCATATTCTATTTAAAGTGCAATGGCTATGATTTGGGCAGAGGTAAGGGCTAGGGCCTAGCCCCAACCCTCAGTTCAACGTTATTCATATGACCACATAACTGTTAAACTATTCGTGGTTCTTCGTCCCATATGACCTTGCATATGACCCAAATCTATTGTTAGTCCCCAACGAACTATTATGATGTACTTTTGAAGCTTTGAACATAAATAAGAAAGCCTCACCCACTGAGAGAAAGGCTCAGAGACGTAGGTGAGATTGCCGAACTCCGTTATCAACTTTGTTGTTTATGGTTTGCTATTTCTTGTGCTTATTTCCAGATCAGTATATTTGATTATGGATGCCATGTTTCATCTTTAATTCTTCTTCTTTCATTCAATTCATAAATGGTTATTTAAATCATGTGTTAGAACTCAACTAGTAGGTAATTCATTTTGATTTCCTGCATTTGCATCTTGATTGCTCATACTATTTTAGATGCATGCCATTTTTATTTTACTATATTTGCATATTGATTTCATGCTTAGTTTAGAAATTTTTGAAAAAATGTCAAAATTTTATTTTTTAGTTGGTTTGGATTTTCATCATATGAGAACAAGGATGAGTAGGCCATCCTACACTTGAAAGTTTGATGTTTACTTGCAGACACATATCTACCAGGAGATGTTGCGATTCTCATGCACTCTACAGTGCAACAAGATCTTGGTTCCAATTAAGGAGATGAAGGAAATATCACATCGGTTGTTGTACAAGGTAAAAATTCCCTTCATGCTAGTTCAAATTCCAATAATGAATCTCATGATGATGAAATAAAGAGGAATGAATTATTTCACATAAGAGTTGTATCTAAACACACTAAGATAGCTACATTATTTGATCTAGGTTCCCAATTAAACTTGATATCTGAAGCACTTGTCAAAAAGATGGGTCTTGAAACTAAACCACATCCAAAGCCTTATTCTCTTGGTTGGGTATGTGATAAAGCAAAAACTAATGTCACCAAGCAATGTAGGGTCAGATTTGCTATTGCTTCAAAGTTGATTGATGAAGTAGATTTGGATGTTGTATCACTTGATATATGTGGCATAGGTCCGAGGAGTGATTATATTTATGATAGAAAATCACTCTTCTTTCTTCACGAGAAAAAATATCACCTTGCCAAGGGGGGAGTGGAATATATTGTTAGAGCTCACAACAAGAGGGTAAACACAACACTTGTTAGTGCAGGACAAATGAAGAGACTCATAAACACTAATAAGAGACATGTAGTCATGGTTGTAAGGGAGAAAGATGTCGGAACATCCAACGCTTTCCAAGGATAAGATCCTTCTCATAAGAAAAAATTAATTGATATTATTTCTAAGTATGATGATATTTTCTAGGAACTGGATGGATTACCTCTTAAGAGGGAAATCCAACATGAAATACATCTTCAGTAGGATTATCCTCTTCCTAATGTGGGCATGTACAGGATGCCATTTGTAGAGATGATAGAGATCAAGAAGTAGGTACAAGGCTTATTGGATCAAGGGGTCCTCATGCCCAACTCATATCCTTGTGGTTCTCTGATTGTGATGGTGCCAAAGAAATATGGCACATGGCGAATGTGTGTTGGTTATCAGGCCTTAAATAAAATCACAGTGAAAAATCGATACCCTCTTCCTTGTATAGATGATTTACTTGATCGGTTAAATAATGTTGTTTATTTCACTAAGTTGGATTTGCGCAGTGGATACCATCAAATCAGGGTTGCATAACAGGATGCATGGAAGACTGCCTTTAAAACCAAACATGGATTGTTTGAGTGGTTAGTTATGTCGTTTGGGATTTGTAATGCTCCGAAAACCTTCATGCATGTGATGAATGATGTATTCAAGCCATTTCTAGATGATTTTGTGATAGTATATTAAGAAAACATTCTTATATTTAGCGGGACTTGGGATGAACATGTAAGGCATGCAAAGAAAGTATTGGATACTTTGCAAAGGGAAAGGTTGTATGTAAAACTGTCCAAATGTGAATTTGGTAAGACTACACTTGTGTACTTATGTCATATTGTAGGCGGAGGATAATTGAAAATTAATCCTTCCAAGATTGATGTAATTGTAAATTGGCCTAAGCCCAAAAGTGTAACTGAAATACAGAGCTTCTTAGGTGCATTACAGTATTGGAGGAGATTCATTTCAAACTTCTCCTTTATAGCAACTCCTTTGTATTCCTTAACCAGTGTGAAGAACACTTTTTAGTGGGGAGGAAAGCAACAAAAGGATTTTGACACTTTGAAGGAAAAGATCAGTACTTCACCAGTATTATCTCTACCGAATCTTCAACAACGCTTCAAGATCGAGACAGATGCTAGTGGATACACCATGGGTGCAGTATTGATGCAATATTGTAAGCCTATCTGTTACCACTCTAAAAATTTTAACCAGCCTGTTGTTAACTATCCTACATATGATAAAGGGTTGTATGCATTAGTTCAAATCGTAAAGAAATGGAAGCACTACTTGTTAGGGAAGGAAAAAATGATACATATAGATCATCAACCCTTACAATATCTCCAAGCACAGACCAAACTGCAACAATCTCGACATTACAGATGGATGGGTTTCCTACAACAATTTCATTTTGTAATCAAGTACAAAAATGGTACGAGTAACAAAGTAGTTGATATTCTTTCTAGACCTCCTATTTCTGCTTCTATTATTTTGAAGAATGCTTCTTGATCTCATGATAGCTATGTGGAACAATATGCCATTGATGAATATTTTAAAGAAGTATATGAGAAGCTAACCCATGGTGCACAGGTAGAGAACTATTGTCTACAGGGAAAAATACTCTACCATCTTGGAAAGCTATGTATTCCTATAAGTGAATGAGTCCATGTAATACAAGAAGCTCGCACTTCTCTTGTGTCTGGGCATTTTGGGGTAGGAAAAACTATGGCTCATCTGCAGAGGGTTTGTTATTGGCCTCGGATGAAAGAAATTGTAACTAAAGATGTAAAGGTGTGTGTGATGTGTTCTACTTGTAAGCCCACTAATAGAAAACTGGGGCCATACTCACCATTGCCTTTTCCATCCCATGCATGGGAAAGTATCTCCATGGATTTTGTAGGGGGTTTAACAATGTCGAAAAGGGGTCATGACTATTTTTATGTTGTAGTGGATAGGTTCAATAGGATGTGTATCTTAATGCCATGTAAAAAGAAGATCACTGTTGAGCATACTGCTAATCTCTTCTTTCAGTATGTTTGGGTTCACTTTGAGTTACCCACATCCATTATCTCAGATTGAGATACTCGATTCCTTGGGGATTTTTGGACAATTTTGTGGAGAATGGTGGACACCAAGTTGAAGAGGAGCAACTCTTTCCATCCATAGACTGACGAACAGACAAAGGTTGTTAATCGAACAATGGTAATTTTTCTTCAAGGCTACTACAACAAGCATCCCAAGTTATGGGATGAATAGATAACCTATGTACAACATGCTTACAACTGAGCCTTACATTCCTCCACTAAGTGTTCACCTTTTGAGACATGTTTTGGGTATTTACCTAAGGTTCCTTTGGACTTTATGTATGGGAGAGATGCCGATTCAAATGAATAAGGAAATGAATACAGAGTTCGCAAGTTCATCCAAAGGATCCAACAGGTACATTGAGAAGTCAAGGAACAATTGGAGAAAATTCAAGCACAGTATAAATCCCAACATGACAAACACAAGGTTGATCATCAGTTCCAAGTTGGAGACCAGGTATGGATTCACATCAACAAGGAAATATTGAAGGGTGAAGGAAAGAAAATCAATCCCATCCATTATGGACCCTTCACTATTTTGGAGAAAAAATGGTACCAATGATTTTCATCTAGATCTTCCACCTTATATGCAGATCTACTCAATTGTAAATGTGGAGAACTTGAAACTTTTTGAGCCTCCCATGATCATGGATCAGGGTGAGGAAGTTTCAATACCTCCAGTTGATGAGTTTGGTTCTGATTACTTGGATGAGTTAAAGGAAGATATCATCCTGGATAGAAGGATGAGGAATTCACCCAAGGGTGATGTTGATTATCTTTGAGTAGGATTAAAGGGAACACATCCAAGCAAGGCAAAGTGGATTGAGAAGGACAAGGTGAGGGAACTCTTCCCTCACTTATCTGTTTATTGATGAAAGATTTTGGTGGTCCAAAAAGCTCTCAGTGGGAAGGCATGATCCAAAAAGGATCCAGATAAGAGTAAGGACAACTCGTAATTTGCAGAAGCAACTCAGAAAGCTCAGAATGGCCTCAACAGATAGAGAAAGGGAAAAAATTCAAAGTCCTAAAAAATAAGTGAAATTGGCATCATTGGGAAGAGTGCGTCGCAAGATTTCCAGTGGTGTAAACGACTTGTCAAACAGAGTTACGAATCAAAATATATTCATGGTCAAAGTGTTGGTCAACCTAGCCTAGTCAGTAGGGATGAGTCAACATTCATACTGCTGACATCAACATCAATACATATGAATTCAACATCTGTAGAATGTACGTGGCACACAGAGAGGCTGACACGTGTCATGATGATGTCAACATGGTGACTTGGCAGCATCATAGGCTTCCACGTGTCACTTGTTTTTGATATTTTAGGGTCAACATGTGGACCAATGAGGAAGTGCCACATGGCAGTCCGTACAATCACGTGGAAGATTGTATGGGATGTGGTAGGTGACTTGGCAAGGTGACTATGAAAGTGGATGGCATGGGCCAATGGTTGGCTTCCACCTAGCCTAGTCATGGGCTGCCACGTGGCAGTGGGAAATTGTTGAATGAGGGCCCAAAACTGTATTTTAAAAAATAAAAAAGGCCTACCAATTCTGGTGGCCCAACTTCTGATTCTGATAAATCTAAACAAACAACTCCAAACTTGGCAGTGGTTCCAAACTCATATATATTGTTATAACTATAATCCCAAAAGGGGAGGCCTACGGGCTTGACCCTGGGACCTCCGCCTATCCAAACACCTTACAATAGCCTCTGCCAACCATTAGGCCAACGGGCTCCGTTGGTCAATCCACCCAAAATTTAATTTAAATGCTAAAGTTTACCCATGGAAAAAGGAGGTCGCTCGATGGTATGATCGGTCATGATTTTCAAGACAAAGTACAGTGAATTAATTGCTGGGTGCAGGCATGAAAATCGAGACAAGATTTCTCAAGGGCATGGAAGTGCCAGAGACAAATTGAGGCATGAAGACAGTCATTTTTGGGTAATTTGATGCCACAAATTCAATGGTACTGTATTTTTTCTAATCTGAGCAAAGATTCTATAGCTTAATTCCAGAATGAGGTATAATTATGTATTTACCAAATTATTTTGCCGAGTTAATATAAGGGCTACCCATTTGAGAGCAGGACCCAGAGACGTAGTCCACCAGGGAAGATCTCCGTTATCAAGTTTTTGTGTTCAGATTTGATGCTTATGTCTCTTCATTATTGAGATTTTCCTTCTTTATGGTGCATTTTAATTTATGCTCATTTAATGCAATTCTTTATAAGTCACTTCGATGAAAAGATCCCGAATCAGTGGTTGTCTTTGGGAACAGGTTTTCCACTGGTAAATCCCTTAGTGATCCATCATACCGTTCCCGAACATAATTACCATTTTCCATCATTATTCCCCTCTGTTTCCTTATCTCTTGGGATTTTAGGGTGTATTGACCCAAGAAGGGGTTGTCCCTCATTCTATGGGAAGAAGGGGCTAAAGGCCTAGAGGGGTTGGTGTTGGGTAAAAGATAAAAGCCATATATAAAAATTCCAGATGCTTCACCCAGGGATCACCCAAGAAAAAAATAAAACACTTATCTTTGAATAAAGGGGACCCACAATATAATAATAAAATACCTAAAAGGTTAGTTGGAGGATAGGAGGTCTCATCAAAAGCCGACCTACAGGGAACATAATCAATATTACTTAATCGAATCAGGAAAAGAATATGTGGTACATTCTCATCAATTAAAATCAAATCAATCTCTTCAAACAATGTAACAATTAAGAAAGGCATCTCATGCAAGAAACACACATATAATTGTTTAAAATCAAGTAATTGATCTTAAGCAAGAACAAGAGGTGATTGTAGAATGGGAGATAAATCACACTCTGCTTCAAGATAACCTAATATTGTACAAGTTTTAAAAACATATTAGCTCATTTGCAGTCATTTTTCTGATGTTATCGTTAGTAATGTTGTCAAAATGGATGATAGTGGGCTTTAGTAAGATGTGACATAGTACAAGTGGCTAACAATATGTCGTGAGTTATCATGGTTATTTTACAATTGATCTTGATGAGACAGGTGCACATGACATAGTTTAAAGTCATAGAACAAGTGTGGTGGCCTATCCTGCACTTGATGACTGGTTAGTATCCTTTTGGAGGACCAAAAGTTCTTTAGTGGGGAGGTGTGATCCAAAATTGGATCCCGGAACCAAAATGGGTCCAAGAAGGCCTAAAAATCAAACTGCTCAGAATGGATTCAAAACGAACATGTGCATAGGCCTCATCGATACGAACCCAACGTAACTTGAATAGGCTCAAACATACGTCATGTGCGAAAGATATCATGATCTGTTCGTTTTGTCAAACAGGCAAAAAATGATGACTGTGCAGTCCGTACAATATTGACGTGGTAGATGACTGTACAGGCCGTACATCCGTACAAGTGACATGGTAGGTATAGTGGATGTTTACTAGGCATACATGCTGACATATAGGTGGATGAGTCATATTGTGGGGGTGACACGTGGAATGAGCTGACATGGCAAGGGCCGTGCAACTGTACAAAATGTGGCAGCTAACTAGGCAATGTTGGTTGACGTGGTCGAATTATCTCTTGACATGTGGCTAGTTTGTGGGAAAGTGTGATGGTGCCATGTGGCACCCCTCTATTGGATGTTTGGGAAAAAGTTTTATGACTCACGGGGAGTCAAACCCGCAACCTCTGGTATGGGTGAGTGACTTGGCAGGGCTGGGCTACCAACCTGCCCTCGATGTTCCTTATTAACCATAGTCACCATATTCTATTTAAAGTCCAATGGTTGTAATTTAGGTGGAGGGAAGGGATGGGGCCTAGCCCCAGCCCCTGGTTCAACGTTATTCATATGACCACATAACCATTACACTATCTGTGGTGGGAGTTGTTACATGTTGTTAGACACCAATACATTCTTTGTCCCATACGACCTTGCATATGCCTGGATCTATTGTTAGCATGGATGTATATGGATAGAGCCCGATTGGTTGGGCTAGCTTGCCGACCAAGGCGCTAGGAACCAGGGGCCAAGTCTAACCATTTGTGCATGGAGGTATAATATTTGGCCATATGGCCACGATTACGACCAAGGGCTAGGACCAAAGTGGCTAAGGACCAGAGCGCCTAGTCCGGGGCCACATGGAGGGCGTCCACATGACTAGGAGCCCAGGAAATTGGGGCTGCATCCTAAATTAGCCCAAAAGTGGGTTTTAAACATTATTATATGATTTTTAATTGATTTTAAGCCTGTTTGAGGGGATTTTGGTCATTTTGGAGGATCTTGGGCCCTTTTTTAGGCCAGATCTTGGGGGGAAGTTGGGACTTTGTTACCAAATTCAAGTCCATATAAACCAAAGGTTCTTGAAACCATTAAGGGAGGTTCATTTAAGGAAAATTCTGATGAATTTTTGAGGCAAAGCCATTTTTATGCAGGGAAACCATTGAGGAGAGCAAATTTGTGGGCTATTTATGGGAGCTTCATTCATCCGTTTTCAGTGCCGCCAGTTTTGTTGGGTTCTTGAGATCCGGTAGAACATGACCAAATCATTTTGTAATCCATTTGGAACTATTATGATGTACTTTTGAAGCTTTGAACATAAATAGTAAGGCCTCACCCACTGAGACAAAGGCTCAGAGACGTAGGCGATATTTCAGAATTCTGTTATCCACTTTGTTGTTTATGGTTTGCTGTTTCTTGTGCTTATTTCCAGATCAATACATTTGATTACGGATGCCATGTTTCATCTTCAATTATTCCTCTTTTATTCAATTCCTAAATGGTTATTTAAATCATGTTTTAAAACTCAACTATTGTCGTTAAAAGATATTTTCAGATCACTTGGCCCTTACATCATTAGAAATAATTCTAACAAAGAAAAGTACTATCTGAAAACATTAGATGGGAGAAAGATTCCATTTCCAATAGATGTGTCTCTTGTCCAACCTCACATCCAGGTCACATGACTTCTTTAGGGCCCATGCCCCAAGAAAATAGGTAAGTCATTTTGATTCCCTGCATTTGCATCTTGATTGCTCATACTAGTTTAGATGCATGTCATTTTTATTTTAATATACTTGCATATTGATTTCATGCTTAGTTTAGAATTTTTTGAAAAAATGTCAAAATTTTGTTTTTTAGTTGGTTTGGATTTTCATCATATGAGAACAAGGATGAGTAGGCCATCCTACACTTGACAGTTTGATTTTTACTTGTAGACACATATCTACCAGGAGATGTTKCGATTCTCATGCACTCTACGATGAAYACATATCCCCAAGTAGGAGCTAGTTTGTGGATAACTAAGGAGATGATGTCTTGAGGCCCTCATGTTGTAGATATGGAGTGCCGAGAGACTACATGACCAACAATACCCTTTGCATAGATAGAAAAACCACTCATGACCACAGATGGTCACAGGTTTACAGATGGAATCCACCAGACTAGTTGGCTTCCTGAAGGCAATGGGCCTTTCTCCATGAGGTACAATTCAATATTATGATGAGCATCATTTCAATACCGAGGCCATTTGATTATGTTGTATCTTAGATTGCTCTATATTTCATGATATGTGCTTGGACATTATGTCTTTTTCCGTACTTCACCTTGGTGGTTGACATTGTGCCCTAGTAAGTGGTTGATCCAAAAAGGATCCAGAGAAGACTAAGGACAAGGTAGAATTCACAGAAGCAACTCAGGAAGCTCAGAATGGCCTCAGCAGATAGAGAAAGGGAAAAAATTCAAAGTCCTCAAAACTCAGTGAAATTGGCATCATCACGAAGAGTGCGTCATAATCTTTCCAACGACGTAAACGACTAGTCAAACAAAGTTATAGATCAAAAGATATTCACAGTCAAAGTTTTGGTCAACCTAGCCCAGTCAATAGGGATGAGTCAACATCCGTACTACTAACTCATCCGCAGTAGCCAAGTTCGCCTCCTTACTTCATGAAGGAATATACTATTACTACAACAAATACTACTCCACTATTTTTCTTTGGCTTGGCTATTGCTCTACTGTTTTAGGCTTGGCAAGGAATACGCTTGGACAAGCAAGTCTTGATAAATCCAAGTCTTGATTCTATGAGAAATTACTTGAAAGAAAAACATTTTCAAGTATTTATTTCAATCGCCAAGACAATAAAGGGAGGTGTGAAAGGAAAAATGGTAGTTACCGATTCCGATAGGTCATCTAGAGGTCACCCTCTTGGCTTGGTTGGATAGGCCCGTCTACTCTCCATGGTACCAATACACACTACTTTGATATTGGGTAGAGGTCCTGTACCATGGGTAGAAGGTCACCTTACCATAACGGTACCGACCAATGATGCTTAGGAATGATTAGAGAGTTACTGACTATCCATATCTATATACAAGGTCGAGATTTCTCTTTCATAGTAGTATAGTAATAGTAAATAGTGCCAATAAATCCCAACTCAATAAAGTAGTCTTTCAACTCTCTCTTCTACGACGCTAGAGAAGCCAAAGAATAAGTGAATAATAGAAGGAAAGGGCCTTCTTTCTTTGCTAAAGCGTAATTACATATAAGACAGAAAAGGAAAATGACCAATGCACCAACTGGGGAGAAAAGAACCTCGGGTCATACCTTCCAACTACTGACTTTCGTCAAGTAGGAGAAAAGGAAGAGGGAACCTCATTGACATAAATCCCTTTGGCCTTTGATTGCACGGTTCTTTATTTCTATCTGTGCCCCATTCTCTTTTCTTTCTCATATTCTAAAGTAGATTTCTCCCTATCCATTTGTTCTTGAAGTATGAAATTAGATCTTGGACCTATGGAACTCACTACTTTATTATAAAGGGGAATTACCAACTATAGGTTGTTGTTTGAGTTGGTAGAGGTAGGTAAGGTTGTTTTTTCTGATTCCTTCCTATTATATCACTTCGGGTTTGGGCTCCGTAGGATACCCTGGAAGGAACTCAAGGTTCTTATTCACTTTTTAGAATAAGTATCAATGATTAGCTTCGCTTCACCTTGCTTGATATGTCTACACCTATTTATTGCTCCACTTGTTGAACGAGGCTCGAGTGAGAACTATTTGCTTTTTCTATGCCATTGTTGGAAGGTTTCCTTTTCCCCCATAAAACTGTGTATGTACGAGACGAGGTCCGCGAATTCTTTCATTTTCCACTATTTTACGAGGTTCAGTTGAAAGAGTATGTTTTGGGTAGGTCACTTCTTTTTCTTTGCTTGTACACCTTCTGACGATTAGACCATTTCATGTTACTTGTACAACTTCTTGGCGGGCATACCAGGTTAAACTTTGAATGATACAATGGTTCACGATCTATGGGTTTCTATGAGAATGTATTCCCAATGAGCAACATGAGGTGGGTAGGATGATAACCAACCCAATAGACTATTGTACAAGAGGTAGGCTAATAATCCTAACTCTTATCATAAAATTTTCTCATCCTAATAACCCGCTAGCGAGGATGTATCCACCCAACCAGCACAAGTCACGTTTGAGAGCTTCTCAACCCACAAACTAGCATGGGATGAAGTCTTACCGATGCAACAACTAGAACGAGGTCTAGGTTACATGAGCCCAAGGACAGTAGTAGCACTTGTTGGATTACTGAGAGGCGGGGGGTGAATCAATAATAACGTAATTATAATCCTTTTTCTTCAAATGTTATATCAATGTAGAATTATTATCCAATAATGAGCAGTAATAAATAAACAATCACACACATACAAAATACACCAGTGTTTTACGTGGAAACTGTTGGGTATGTGTTATATTCTTTGCATGCGTGTGTGTGTGTGGGTTCGCTACAACAACTGCGGTTATTTGCTATTTTTAGCGGATTTTGCTATTTTTAGCTGATTTGTAAATTAATCCCGGATTAAGGGATTAGGGTTTTGGTATCTACAGAATACCTAAAAACATTGTATATATTGTATGGTGAATGG